>OV815319.1:5072997-5080497 GCA_929108375.1 Gymnoscelis rufifasciata | reverse complement strand
TGTAAGATGAGGGTAATCAAAATTAAGATAATCAGATTAAGTTGATAGGTTTAGATGAATCTATATGTATGAGTTTTGTTATTTGAATTTAAGTTTTTTTTTTTGTATTTTATTTATAAAGTGAACTTTATGGACTGCAATTCTTTGCAGCTATACTATAGTTGTATGGAGTGTCAGTCTATAAGGTTACTGATTTCATATTATGTGTTACAATGATAGGAACAAAATGTTGTCGCATAATAATAGCGACAGTAAATGAAGGATAAGTCATAGCCGTCGGTCATGTTGTTGACAAATGGTAGGCTTATAAGGATCAAAAAAAAAAAAATAATAATAAAACCTAACCTAACTTGTTGACAAATGGTAGGCTTATTAGGAAAAAAAAAAAAAAAAAAAAAAAAAAAACCTAACCTAACCTAACCTACCTAACCTAAGAAAGTTGGTTTAATTGGGTTAATAGTACGGAAGTAAATATTTCTTTTTGGTTGAAATATTTTAGTGTCAGATGAGGGTAATCAAAATCAAGATAATCAAATTAAGTTGATAGGTTTAGATGAATCTATATGTATGAGTTTTGTTATTGGAATTTAAGTTTTTTTTTTTGTATTTTATTTATAAAGTGAACTTTATGGACTGCAATTTTTTGCAGCTATACTATAGTTGTATGGAGTGTCAGTCTATAAGGTTAATGATTTCATATTATGTGTTACAATGATGGGAACAAAATGTTGTCGCATAATAATAGCGACAGTAAATGAAGGATAAGTCATAGCCGTCGGTCATGTTGTTGACAAATGGAAAACTTTTTAGGAAAAAAAAAAAAAAAAAAAAAAAAAAACCTAACCTAACCTAACCTACCTAACCTAAGAAAGTTGGTTTAATTGGGTTAATAGTACGGAAGTAAATATTTCTTTTTGGTTGAAATATTTTATTGTTAGATGAGGGTAATCAAAATTAAGATAATCAGATTAAGTTGATAGGTTTAGATGAATCTATATGTATGAGTTTTGTTATTGGAATTTAAGTTTTTTTTTTGTATTTTATTTATAAAGTGAACTTTATGGACTGCAATTCTTTGCAGCTATACTATAGTTGTATGGAGTGTCAGTCTATAAGGTTAATGATTTCATATTATGTGTTACAATGATAGGAACAAAATGTTGTCGCATAATAATAGCGACAGTAAATGAAGGATAAGTCATAGCCGTCGGTCATGTTGTTGACAAATGGTAAACTTTTTAGGAAAAAAAAAAAAAAAAAAAAAAAACCTAACCTAACCTAACCTACCTAACCTAAGAAAGTTGGTTTAATTGGGTTAATAGTACGGAAGTAAATATTTCTTTTTGGTTGAAATATTTAAGTGTTAGATGAGGGTAATCAAAATTAAGATAATCAAATTAAGTTGATAGGTTTAGATGAATCTATATGTATGAGTTTTGTTATTGGAATCTAAGTTTTTTTTTTTGTATTTTATTTATAAAGTGAACTTTATGGACTGCAATTCTTTGCAGCTATACTATAGTTGTATGGAGTGTCAGTCTATAAGGTTAATGATTTCATATTATGTGTTACAATGATAGGAACAAAATGGTGTCGCATAATAATAGCGACAGTAAATGAAGGATAAGTCATAGCCGTCGGTCATGTTGTTGACAAATGGAAACTTTTTAGGAAAAAAAAAAAAAAAAAAAAAAAAAAACCTAACCTAACCTAACCTACCTAACCTAACCTACCTAACCTAAGAAAGTTGGTTTAATTGGGTTAATAGTACGGAAGTAAATATTTCTTTTTGAGTGAATTATTTTAGTGTAAGATGAGGATAATCAAAATTAAGATAATCAGATTAAGTTGATAGGTTTAGATGAATCTATATGTATGAGTTTTGTTATTGGAATTTAAGTTTTTTTTTTGTATTTTATTTATAAAGTGAACTTTATGGACTGCAATTCTTTGCAGCTATACTATAGTTGTATGGAGTGTCAGTCTATAAGGTTAATGATTTCATATTATGTGTTACAATGATAGGAACAAAATGTTGTCGCATAATAATAGCGACAGTAAATGAAGGATAAGTCATAGCCGTCGGTCATGTTGTTGACAAATGGTAAACTTTTTAGGAAAAAAAAAAAAAAAAAAAAAAAAAACCTAACCTAACCTACCTAACCTAAGAAAGTTGGTTTAATTGGGTTAATAGTACGGAAGTAAATATTTCTTTTTGAGTGAATTATTTTAGTGTAAGATGAGGGTAATCAAAATTAAGATAATCAAATTAAGTTGATAGGTTTAGATGAATCTATATGTATGAGTTTTGTTATTGGAATTTAAGTTTTTTTTTTTTGTATTTTTTTTATAAAGTGAACTTTATGGACTGCAATTCTTTGCAGCTATACTATAGTTGTATGGAGGGTCAGTCTATAAGGTTAATGATTTCATATTATGTGTTACAATGATAGGAACAAAATGGTGTCGCATAATAATAGCGACAGTAAATGAAGGATAAGTCATAGCCGTCGGTCAAGTTGTTGACAAATGGTAGGCATATTAGGAAAAAAAAAAAAAAAAAAAAAACCTAACCTAACCTAACCTAAGAAAGTTGGTTTAATTGGGTTAATAGTACGGAAGTAAATATTTCTTTTTGAGTGAATTATTTTAGTGTTAGATGAGGGTAATCAAAATTAAGATAATCAGATTAGGTTGATAGGTTTAGATGAATCTATATGTATGAGTTTTGTTATTGGAATTTAATTTTTTTTTTTTGTATTTTTTTTATAAAGTGAACTTAATGGACTGCAATTCTTTGCAGCTATACTATAGTTGTATGGAGTGTCAGTCTATAAGGTTAATGATTTCATATTATGTGTTACAATGATAGGAACAAAATGTTGTCGCATAGTAATAGCGACAATAAATGAAGGATAAGTCATAGCCGTCGGTCCTGTTGTTGACAAATGGTAGGCTTATTAGGAAAAAAAAAAAAAAAAAAAAAAACCTAACCTAACCTAACCTACCTAACCTAAGAAAGTTGGTTTAATTGGGTTAATAGTACGGAAGTAAATATTTCTTTTTGGTTGAAATATAAATGATCAAGTTTGGTCAACTTCCCAACGACGCCAACGGCCGTGAAGCCACCGCGTGTCGGTCCGAAGACCTCACTAAATCATTCAATCGGTAGTAGCGACGGGCGGTGTGTACAAAGGGCAGGGACGTAATCAACGCGAGCTTATGACTCGCGCTTACTAGGAATTCCTCGTTTATGGGGGATAATTGCAAACCCCAATCCCCAGCACGAAGGAGTTTCAACGGGTTGCCCGGGCCTTTAGGCCAGGGAGAACATGTTGATTCCTTCAGTGTAGCGCGCGTGCGGCCCAGGACATCTAAGGGCATCACAGACCTGTTATTGCTCAATCTCGTGCGGCTCGAAACCGCCGGTCCCTCTAAGAAGAATTTTAATACGTCGCCAGTGAGTTGCGTGACCGAAGCCATGCACACCGAAATGACGACGCCTATTTAGCAGGCTAGAGTCTCGTTCGTTACCGGAATTAACCAGACAAATCGCTCCACCAACTAAGAACGGCCATGCACCACCACCCACCGAATCAAGAAAGAGCTGTTAATCTGTCAATCCTTCCGGTGTCCGGGCCTGGTGAGATTTCCCGTGTTGAGTCAAATTAAGCCGCAGGCTCCACTCCTGGTGGTGCCCTTCCGTCAATTCCTTTAAGTTTCAGCTTTGCAACCATACTCCCCCCGGAGTCCAAAATCTTTGGTTTCCCGGAAGCTGCCCGCCGAGCCATTGTAGTAACGTCGGCGGATCGCTAGATGACATATTTACGGTTAGAACTAGGGCGGTATCTAATCGCCTTCGAACCTCTAACTTTCGTTCTTGATTGATGAAAACACCTTTGGCAAATGCTTTCGCTGATGTTCGTCTTGCGACGATCCAAGAATTTCACCTCTAACGTCGCAATACGAATGCCCCCAGTTATCCCTATTAATCATTACCTCGGAGTTCTGAAAACCAACAAAATAGAACCGAGATCATATTCTATTATTCCATGCACGAAATATTCAAGCAGCATTTTGAGCCCGCTTTGAGCACTCTAATTTGTTCAAAGTAAAATTGTCGGCCCATCTCGACACTCAATAAAGAGCACCGCGATAGGATTTTGATATTGAACGGGCGTTTTACCGCCCGCTCACCGACGATATGCTCCGCAAACGTGTCAGTATCACCGCGGATGCGGTGCACCGACAGCGCGGCGCACAAATGCAACTACGAGCTTTTTAACCGCAACAATTTTAGTATACGCTATTGGAGCTGGAATTACCGCGGCTGCTGGCACCAGACTTGCCCTCCAATTGTTCCTCGTTAAAATATTTAAAGTGTACTCATTCCGATTACGAGGCCTCGTAAGAGTCCCGTATCGTTATTTTTCGTCACTACCTCCCCGTGCCGGGAGTGGGTAATTTGCGCGCCTGCTGCCTTCCTTGGATGTGGTAGCCGTTTCTCAGGCTCCCTCTCCGGAATCGAACCCTGATTCCCCGTTACCCGTGACAACCATGGTAGTCGCAGAAACTACCATCGAAAGTTGATAAGGCAGACATTTGAAAGATGCGTCGCCGGTACTGGACCATGCGATCGGCAAAAGTTATCCAGATTCATCAAAATTAACGACTTCGGACGCGAGGCCCTCCGTCGATTGGTTTTGATCTAATAAAAGCACTCATCCCATCACTGGTCAGAGTTCTGATTGCATGTATTAGCTCTAGAATTACCACAGTTATCCAAGTAACTGAGTAAGATCTAAGGAACCAAAACTGATATATTGAGCCATTCGCGGTATCGCCTTAATACGGCTTGCACTGAGACATGCATGGCTTAATCTTTGAGACAAGCATATAACTACTGGCAGGATCAACCAGGGAGCTAACTCTTTACTGCAACCTGCTGTGTTGTGAACAGGACCGCTTCGAAAAACGATCGCCCCCACACACACACAGCAGGAGAGGAGTCTAACCGACACCGCTCACCGATACGGAGACGGCGCCGGTTGTCTTCAGAGTATGTGTGAATTTATGTGTCACTCTTTTGGAGCGACTCTGTATAAAACGGACATAATTGTTTATAATGTGCCGCTACAGATGAACATTCCGATCAGGTGTACCGTCCACGTTTTATTTTTTATAAAAACGGTTCAGTTGGCGAAATCGATGAATCGACGTTCACGCCCGGTCCATGGAGAGACTGATAGCTCACGGCCGCATTTTCGCGCGAGGGCGCACCGGGCGGATACAACCGAGCACGGATGTACCAACCCCGCCTCACTGCTTTAACAGCTTCAGTTCACATAGGGAAATCCGACGAGTCACGACGGATCCCATAAACCGTACAACTAAATTATAACAGATCTCACGATCCGATTAACATCAAGAGTCATCCAGATGGCAAACGAACGTCCCTTACCAATCACCACTCGGCGATGTAGGGACTCCAAACAGGCGTTGCATGGATTTATTCACGGTAAAACACAGACAACTGCACCACGGGCACACCGAATTCACAGTTTCAAAGCAATATATTTCTCCTTCTTCTTCAATTCCCATAATAGCTTTGATAAATCTATAAAAACGGAAGCCAGCGGCGCAGTCAAACATTTTATTACACTCCTTTTCCCACAGCAATCGCACAAAGAGACGCGCTATCCACAGTCTGAGATTAACAACAACCACACCCCGCAAAACACTGTTTTTATTACATTTCATAATATTCAACTTATTGGATTTGTTGGAAACCCGATAAATTAAACACAAAACATATATAATAACACGATTCATCGAAGTCTTTGGAACCTCTCATTTGACTCGCGTACAAATACACATTAAAATGTAATAAATTGTATTAAAAGATGCGTTGTGTTTCTCTTCGTCTCGCATCACGCTCTTAGGCGTATAACGGTGTTGATGTTGGTAAAGGTAAGTGTAGTATGTATGAGTTTAAAAAAAAAAAAAAAAAATGTTTATTTGTTTTGATTGTTGTTGATTGACGTTTGAGCTGATGCAAATAAAAATATTTTTTTTTATTTATTTTTTTTTTTTTTTTATTTTTTTTTTTTTTTTTAATCATTTTTTATATTAAATTATGATAATTTTCCGCGAAAGGTTATTTCCATTGTTAATTAAACTTGCGTGTCGAATATGAATATGGTATTTTACGAACTAACAAAATTATTTATTATTCTATGAACAAGCACGCGTTCGATTGTATTATGTGAACAAGTCAATGTTAATATAACGTTTCGATTCGCTATTCTATGAACAAGCAAACGCTCGATTGTATTCTGTGAACAAGTCAATGTTAATAAAAGCGAGCCGCGCCGCTATTTTACATTGTTACTTGTGTTCAATTAAACTTGCGGGTCGAATATGAATATGGTGTTTTACGAATCAACAAAATTATTTATAAGAGAAAGGAAAAATGAGTATGAAATGTTTCGATTCGTTATTCTATGAACAAGTCAATAGTAGTTGACTTGTTCGCAGAATACAATCGTATTCTATGAACAAGTCAATAGTAGTTGACTTGTTCATAGAATACGATTGTATTCTGCGAACAAGTTAATAGTAGTTGACTTGTTCACAGAATACAATCGTATTCTATGAACAAGTTAAACCAATAATATTATTAATAAAAGCGAGCCGCGCCGCTATTTTACATTGTTACTTGTGTTCAATTAAACTTGCGGGTCGAATATGAATATGGTGTTTTACGAATCAACAAAATTATTTATAAGAGAAAGGAAAAATGAGTATGAAATGTTTCGATTCGTTATTCTATGAACAAGTCAATAGTAGTTGACTTGTTCGCAGAATACAATCGTATTCTATGAACAAGTCAATAGTAGTTGACTTGTTCATAGAATACGATCGTATTCTGCGAACAAGTCAATAGTAGTTGACTTGTTCACAGAATACAATCGTATTCTATGAACAAGTTAAACCAATAATATTATTAATAAAAGCGAGCCGCGCCGCTATTTTACATTGTTACTTGTGTTCAATTAAACTTGCGGGTCGAATATGAATATGGTGTTTTACGAATCAACAAAATTATTTACAAGAGAAAGGAAAAATGAGTATGAAATGTTTCGATTCGTTATTCTATGAACAAGTCAATAGTAGTTGACTTGTTCGCAGAATACAATCGCATTCTATGAACAAGTTAATAGTAGTTGACTTGTTCGCAGAATACGATCGTATTCTATGAACAAGTCAATAGTAGTTGACTTGTTCACAGAATACAATCGTATTCTATGAACAAGTTAAACCAATAATATTATTAATAAAAGCGAGCCGCGCCGCTATTTTACATTGTTACTTGTGTTCAATTAAACTTGCGGGTCGAATATGAATATGGTGTTTTACGAATCAACAAAATTATTTACAAGAGAAAGGAAAAATGAGTATGAAATGTTTCGATTCGTTATTCTATGAACAAGTCAATAG
>OV815319.1:5060497-5062997 GCA_929108375.1 Gymnoscelis rufifasciata | reverse complement strand
TATTAATAAAAGCGAGCCGCGCCGCTATTTTACATTGTTACTTGTGTTCAATTAAACTTGCGGGTCGAATATGAATATGGTGTTTTACGAATCAACAAAATTATTTACAAGAGAAAGGAAAAATGAGTATGAAATGTTTCGATTCGTTATTCTATGAACAAGTCAATAGTAGTTGACTTGTTCGCAGAATACGATCGTATTCTATGAACAAGTCAATAGTAGTTGACTTGTTCATAGAATACAATCGTATTCTATGAACAAGTTAAACCAATAATATTATTAATAAAAGCGAGCCGCGCCGCTATTTTACATTGTTACTTGTGTTCAATTAAACTTGCGGGTCGAATATGAATATGGTGTTTTACGAATCAACAAAATTATTTACAAGAGAAAGGAAAAATGAGTATGAAATGTTTCGATTCGTTATTCTATGAACAAGTCAATAGTAGTTGACTTGTTCGCAGAATACGATCGTATTCTATGAACAAGTCAATAGTGGTTGACTTGTTCATAGAATACAATCGTATTCTATGAACAAGTTAAACCAATAATATTATTAATAAAAGCGAGCCGCGCCGCTATTTTACATTGTTACTTGTGTTCAATTAAACTTGCGGGTCGAATATGAATATGGTGTTTTACGAATCAACAAAATTATTTATAAGAGAAAGGAAAAATGAGTATGAAATGTTTCGATTCGTTATTCTATGAACAAGTCAATAGTAGTTGACTTGTTCGCAGAATACAATCGCATTCTATGAACAAGTTAATAGTAGTTGACTTGTTCACAGAATACGATCGTATTCTATGAACAAGTCAATAGTAGTTGACTTGTTCACAGAATACAATCGTATTCTATGAACAAGTTAAACCAATAATATTATTAATAAAAGCGAGCCGCGCCGCTATTTTACATTGTTACTTGTGTTCAATTAAACTTGCGGGTCGAATATGAATATGGTGTTTTACGAATCAACAAAATTATTTACAAGAGAAAGGAAAAATGAGTATGAAATGTTTCGATTCGTTATTCTATGAACAAGTCAATAGTAGTTGACTTGTTCGCAGAATACAATCGCATTCTATGAACAAGTTAATAGTAGTTGACTTGTTCGCAGAATACGATCGTATTCTATGAACAAGTCAATAGTAGTTGACTTGTTCACAGAATACAATCGTATTCTATGAACAAGTTAAACCAATAATATTATTAATAAAAGCGAGCCGCGCCGCTATTTTACATTGTTACTTGTGTTCAATTAAACTTGCGGGTCGAATATGAATATGGTGTTTTACGAATCAACAAAATTATTTACAAGAGAAAGGAAAAATGAGTATGAAATGTTTCGATTCGTTATTCTATGAACAAGTCAATAGTAGTTGACTTGTTCGCAGAATACAATCGCATTCTATGAACAAGTTAATAGTAGTTGACTTGTTCGCAGAATACAATCGTATTCTATGAACAAGTTAAACCAATAATATTATTAATAAAAGCGAGCCGCGCCGCTATTTTACATTGTTACTTGTGTTCAATTAAACTTGCGGGTCGAATATGAATATGGTGTTTTACGAATCAACAAAATTATTTACAAGAGAAAGGAAAAATGAGTATGAAATGTTTCGATTCGTTATTCTATGAACAAGTCAATAGTAGTTGACTTGTTCGCAGAATACAATCGTATTCTATGAACAAGTCAATAGTAGTTGACTTGTTCACAGAATACGATCGCATTCTATGAACAAGTCAATAGTAGTTGACTTGTTCACAGAATACAATCGTATTCTATGAACAAGTTAAACCAATAATATTATTAATAAAAGCGAGCCGCGCCGCTATTTTACATTGTTACTTGTGTTCAATTAAACTTGCGGGTCGAATATGAATATGGTGTTTTACGAATCAACAAAATTATTTACAAGAGAAAGGAAAAATGAGTATGAAATGTTTCGATTCGTTATTCTATGAACAAGTCAATAGTAGTTGACTTGTTCGCAGAATACAATCGCATTCTATGAACAAGTTAATAGTAGTTGACTTGTTCGCAGAATACGATCGTATTCTATGAACAAGTCAATAGTAGTTGACTTGTTCACAGAATACAATCGTATTCTATGAACAAGTTAAACCAATAATATTATTAATAAAAGCGAGCCGCGCCGCTATTTTACATTGTTACTTGTGTTCAATTAAACTTGCGGGTCGAATATGAATATGGTGTTTTACGAATCAACAAAATTATTTACAAGAGAAAGGAAAAATGAGTATGAAATGTTTCGATTCGTTATTCTATGAACAAGTCAATAGTAGTTGACTTGTTCGCAGAATACAATCGCATTCTATGAACAAGTTAATAGTAGTTGACTTGTTCGCAGAATACGATCGTATTCTATGAACAAGTCAATAGTAGTTGACTTGTTCACAGAATACAATCGTATTCTATGAACAAGTTAAACCAATAATATTATTAATAAAAGCGAGCCGCGCCGCTATTTTACA
>OV815319.1:5045497-5055497 GCA_929108375.1 Gymnoscelis rufifasciata | reverse complement strand
ATAAACGCGTACGCGATCCGTTGAAAATACCGTCCGACGGCCGGTCGGCAACCGTCACGGTCGCAACTGCGCCCCGAAGGGACAATTACGACTCCCGAACGGCGCTTAGACCGACATCGAACGGGTCGCGATGTATTACTAAGGGAGAAGTGCACGCCGTCCGCGAACGTAGAACCGCCAACGCCGTGCCGCACGGCCGAAGCCGACGACATCGAGCGCGTGCAGTCACGCCACGGAATAACGATGAATCTCCCCGTTCGTTCATTCGAGTTTCGCAGGTTTACCCCTGAGCGGTTTCACGTACTGTTGAACTCTCTCTTCAAAGTTCTTTTCAACTTTCCCTCACGGTACTTGTTCGCTATCGGTCTCGCGGTAATATTTAGCCTTAGATGGAGTTTACCACCCACTTAGGGCTGCACTCTCAAGCAACCCGACTCTGAGGAGTGTCCCTCTCGCCGCAGTCCTCCGTCGCTACGGGCCTGGCACCCTCTGTGGGAAATGGGCCCCGTTCAAGACGAACTTGGACAGGAGTGGACCACGACGAGAAAGCGGAACCTCCCGAACACCACATCTCCCGACGCCGTTACAACGTCGGGATTCAGTGCTGGGCTTATTCCTGTTCGCTCGCCGCTACTAAGGAAATCCTAGTTAGTTTCTTTTCCTCCGCTTACTAATATGCTTAAATTCGGCGGGTAATCCTCCCTGATCTGAGGCCAACGTATAAAAAGGGGAGGCAGACGCGATATCCGTTACGACGCAACGACGTGTATCACACATACACATTGCTATGTACAGAGAAACACCCCGTCACGCCCTTCGGACGTCGAGTCCGCCTACTGGAGACCCTTCGGCTGTTAGAGCAAGTCACACATGAGCGATAAGTGCCGCTAAAAGCGCGCCCGCTCACGCCGCCGCCTTGACGTTCAGTAAATCATAAACAAACAAACGCTCAGCGCGATAGTATAATCACACATCGTTTTGTTGCATAATTCTGAACGACGACGACGCTCGGGCGCACCCAGCACGCACGAATCGTGTGAATTCTCAACGTTATTATCATGTTTAAAAGGACCCCGCGCGCGCGCGCTAACACGCACGCACGCGGAGAACCCTCATATGCGCTCGTATAATAAATTATATTCGCGCAATGTGATTTGTGTATTTATGCAGCCGGCCCTCAGACAGGAGTGGTCCTGGATGTGTATCCACGGACCGCAATGTGCGTTCGAAATGTCGATGTTCAAATGTGTCCTGCAGTTCACACTATGACGCGCAGTTAACTGCGTTCTTCATCGACCCGCGAGCCAAGTGATCCACCGTCCAGGGTAATGGTTTATTGTGGTGTATGGTACATTTTTGATTAATTAAATAAAAAAATATTCTTAGAACGAGAGCGTGCGCGCGCCGCTCGGCGCGCGCGACTCTCACTCTAAACCGTTCTGATATTGTTATTTAGTTAACGAGCACGCCCGTAACGCGTCTGAAACTCGAGGTGCGGATTTTTCACCCGTCCTAGTTCCTCTGACGCGTAGGCGTGACGCGAGCTTCGCGCTCGCGCGCTCGCGCGAGCACTCCGCTCTTTGTTTTGATTGTGTGAAGTATAACTTCGGATGGTTGTGATCAAGTGTAGTATTCAGCCGCGCCTCTTTCATCCCCTTTTACAGAGTGTGAAAAGAAAAACACAAGCCGTACACACACACGTTAATGATCCTTCCGCAGGTTCCCCTACGGAAACCTTGTTACGACTTTTACTTCCTCTAAATGATCAAGTTTGGTCAACTTCCCAACGACGCCAACGGCCGTGAAGCCACCGCGTGTCGGTCCGAAGACCTCACTAAATCATTCAATCGGTAGTAGCGACGGGCGGTGTGTACAAAGGGCAGGGACGTAATCAACGCGAGCTTATGACTCGCGCTTACTAGGAATTCCTCGTTTATGGGGGATAATTGCAAACCCCAATCCCCAGCACGAAGGAGTTTCAACGGGTTGCCCGGGCCTTTAGGCCAGGGAGAACATGTTGATTCCTTCAGTGTAGCGCGCGTGCGGCCCAGGACATCTAAGGGCATCACAGACCTGTTATTGCTCAATCTCGTGCGGCTCGAAACCGCCGGTCCCTCTAAGAAGAATTTTAATACGTCGCCAGTGAGTTGCGTGACCGAAGCCATGCACACCGAAATGACGACGCCTATTTAGCAGGCTAGAGTCTCGTTCGTTACCGGAATTAACCAGACAAATCGCTCCACCAACTAAGAACGGCCATGCACCACCACCCACCGAATCAAGAAAGAGCTGTTAATCTGTCAATCCTTCCGGTGTCCGGGCCTGGTGAGATTTCCCGTGTTGAGTCAAATTAAGCCGCAGGCTCCACTCCTGGTGGTGCCCTTCCGTCAATTCCTTTAAGTTTCAGCTTTGCAACCATACTCCCCCCGGAGTCCAAAATCTTTGGTTTCCCGGAAGCTGCCCGCCGAGCCATTGTAGTAACGTCGGCGGATCGCTAGATGACATATTTACGGTTAGAACTAGGGCGGTATCTAATCGCCTTCGAACCTCTAACTTTCGTTCTTGATTGATGAAAACACCTTTGGCAAATGCTTTCGCTGATGTTCGTCTTGCGACGATCCAAGAATTTCACCTCTAACGTCGCAATACGAATGCCCCCAGTTATCCCTATTAATCATTACCTCGGAGTTCTGAAAACCAACAAAATAGAACCGAGATCATATTCTATTATTCCATGCACGAAATATTCAAGCAGCATTTTGAGCCCGCTTTGAGCACTCTAATTTGTTCAAAGTAAAATTGTCGGCCCATCTCGACACTCAATAAAGAGCACCGCGATAGGATTTTGATATTGAACGGGCGTTTTACCGCCCGCTCACCGACGATATGCTCCGCAAACGTGTCAGTATCACCGCGGATGCGGTGCACCGACAGCGCGGCGCACAAATGCAACTACGAGCTTTTTAACCGCAACAATTTTAGTATACGCTATTGGAGCTGGAATTACCGCGGCTGCTGGCACCAGACTTGCCCTCCAATTGTTCCTCGTTAAAATATTTAAAGTGTACTCATTCCGATTACGAGGCCTCGTAAGAGTCCCGTATCGTTATTTTTCGTCACTACCTCCCCGTGCCGGGAGTGGGTAATTTGCGCGCCTGCTGCCTTCCTTGGATGTGGTAGCCGTTTCTCAGGCTCCCTCTCCGGAATCGAACCCTGATTCCCCGTTACCCGTGACAACCATGGTAGTCGCAGAAACTACCATCGAAAGTTGATAAGGCAGACATTTGAAAGATGCGTCGCCGGTACTGGACCATGCGATCGGCAAAAGTTATCCAGATTCATCAAAATTAACGACTTCGGACGCGAGGCCCTCCGTCGATTGGTTTTGATCTAATAAAAGCACTCATCCCATCACTGGTCAGAGTTCTGATTGCATGTATTAGCTCTAGAATTACCACAGTTATCCAAGTAACTGAGTAAGATCTAAGGAACCAAAACTGATATATTGAGCCATTCGCGGTATCGCCTTAATACGGCTTGCACTGAGACATGCATGGCTTAATCTTTGAGACAAGCATATAACTACTGGCAGGATCAACCAGGGAGCTAACTCTTTACTGCAACCTGCTGTGTTGTGAACAGGACCGCTTCGAAAAACGATCGCCCCCACACACACACAGCAGGAGAGGAGTCTAACCGACACCGCTCACCGATACGGAGACGGCGCCGGTTGTCTTCAGAGTATGTGTGAATTTATGTGTCACTCTTTTGGAGCGACTCTGTATAAAACGGACATAATTGTTTATAATGTGCCGCTACAGATGAACATTCCGATCAGGTGTACCGTCCACGTTTTATTTTTTATAAAAACGGTTCAGTTGGCGAAATCGATGAATCGACGTTCACGCCCGGTCCATGGAGAGACTGATAGCTCACGGCCGCATTTTCGCGCGAGGGCGCACCGGGCGGATACAACCGAGCACGGATGTACCAACCCCGCCTCACTGCTTTAACAGCTTCAGTTCACATAGGGAAATCCGACGAGTCACGACGGATCCCATAAACCGTACAACTAAATTATAACAGATCTCACGATCCGATTAACATCAAGAGTCATCCAGATGGCAAACGAACGTCCCTTACCAATCACCACTCGGCGATGTAGGGACTCCAAACAGGCGTTGCATGGATTTATTCACGGTAAAACACAGACAACTGCACCACGGGCACACCGAATTCACAGTTTCAAAGCAATATATTTCTCCTTCTTCTTCAATTCCCATAATAGCTTTGATAAATCTATAAAAACGGAAGCCAGCGGCGCAGTCAAACATTTTATTACACTCCTTTTCCCACAGCAATCGCACAAAGAGACGCGCTATCCACAGTCTGAGATTAACAACAACCACACCCCGCAAAACACTGTTTTTATTACATTTCATAATATTCAACTTATTGGATTTGTTGGAAACCCGATAAATTAAACACAAAACATATATAATAACACGATTCATCGAAGTCTTTGGAACCTCTCATTTGACTCGCGTACAAATACACATTAAAATGTAATAAATTGTATTAAAAGATGCGTTGTGTTTCTCTTCGTCTCGCATCACGCTCTTAGGCGTATAACGGTGTTGATGTTGGTAAAGGTAAGTGTAGTATGTATGAGTTTAAAAAAAAAAAAAAAAAATGTTTATTTGTTTTGATTGTTGTTGATTGACGTTTGAGCTGATGCAAATAAAAATATTTTTTTTTATTTATTTTTTTTTTTTTTTTATTTTTTTTTTTTTTTTTAATCATTTTTTATATTAAATTATGATAATTTTCCGCGAAAGGTTATTTCCATTGTTAATTAAACTTGCGTGTCGAATATGAATATGGTATTTTACGAACTAACAAAATTATTTATTATTCTATGAACAAGCACGCGTTCGATTGTATTATGTGAACAAGTCAATGTTAATATAACGTTTCGATTCGCTATTCTATGAACAAGCAAACGCTCGATTGTATTCTGTGAACAAGTCAATGTTAATAAAAGCGAGCCGCGCCGCTATTTTACATTGTTACTTGTGTTCAATTAAACTTGCGGGTCGAATATGAATATGGTGTTTTACGAATCAACAAAATTATTTATAAGAGAAAGGAAAAATGAGTATGAAATGTTTCGATTCGTTATTCTATGAACAAGTCAATAGTAGTTGACTTGTTCGCAGAATACAATCGTATTCTATGAACAAGTCAATAGTAGTTGACTTGTTCACAGAATACGATCGCATTCTATGAACAAGTTAATAGTAGTTGACTTGTTCACAGAATACAATCGTATTCTATGAACAAGTTAAACCAATAATATTATTAATAAAAGCGAGCCGCGCCGCTATTTTACATTGTTACTTGTGTTCAATTAAACTTGCGGGTCGAATATGAATATGGTGTTTTACGAATCAACAAAATTATTTATAAGAGAAAGGAAAAATGAGTATGAAATGTTTCGATTCGTTATTCTATGAACAAGTCAATAGTAGTTGACTTGTTCGCAGAATACAATCGTATTCTATGAACAAGTCAATAGTAGTTGACTTGTTCACAGAATACGATCGCATTCTATGAACAAGTCAATAGTAGTTGACTTGTTCACAGAATACAATCGTATTCTATGAACAAGTTAAACCAATAATATTATTAATAAAAGCGAGCCGCGCCGCTATTTTACATTGTTACTTGTGTTCAATTAAACTTGCGGGTCGAATATGAATATGGTGTTTTACGAATCAACAAAATTATTTACAAGAGAAAGGAAAAATGAGTATGAAATGTTTCGATTCGTTATTCTATGAACAAGTCAATAGTAGTTGACTTGTTCGCAGAATACAATCGCATTCTATGAACAAGTTAATAGTAGTTGACTTGTTCATAGAATACGATCGTATTCTGCGAACAAGTCAATAGTAGTTGACTTGTTCACAGAATACAATCGTATTCTATGAACAAGTTAAACCAATAATATTATTAATAAAAGCGAGCCGCGCCGCTATTTTACATTGTTACTTGTGTTCAATTAAACTTGCGGGTCGAATATGAATATGGTGTTTTACGAATCAACAAAATTATTTACAAGAGAAAGGAAAAATGAGTATGAAATGTTTCGATTCGTTATTCTATGAACAAGTCAATAGTAGTTGACTTGTTCGCAGAATACAATCGCATTCTATGAACAAGTTAATAGTAGTTGACTTGTTCGCAGAATACGATCGTATTCTATGAACAAGTCAATAGTAGTTGACTTGTTCACAGAATACAATCGTATTCTATGAACAAGTTAAACCAATAATATTATTAATAAAAGCGAGCCGCGCCGCTATTTTACATTGTTACTTGTGTTCAATTAAACTTGCGGGTCGAATATGAATATGGTGTTTTACGAATCAACAAAATTATTTATAAGAGAAAGGAAAAATGAGTATGAAATGTTTCGATTCGTTATTCTATGAACAAGTCAATAGTAGTTGACTTGTTCGCAGAATACAATCGTATTCTATGAACAAGTCAATAGTAGTTGACTTGTTCACAGAATACGATCGCATTCTATGAACAAGTTAATAGTAGTTGACTTGTTCACAGAATACAATCGTATTCTATGAACAAGTTAAACCAATAATATTATTAATAAAAGCGAGCCGCGCCGCTATTTTACATTGTTACTTGTGTTCAATTAAACTTGCGGGTCGAATATGAATATGGTGTTTTACGAATCAACAAAATTATTTATAAGAGAAAGGAAAAATGAGTATGAAATGTTTCGATTCGTTATTCTATGAACAAGTCAATAGTAGTTGACTTGTTCGCAGAATACAATCGTATTCTATGAACAAGTCAATAGTAGTTGACTTGTTCACAGAATACGATCGCATTCTATGAACAAGTCAATAGTAGTTGACTTGTTCACAGAATACAATCGTATTCTATGAACAAGTTAAACCAATAATATTATTAATAAAAGCGAGCCGCGCCGCTATTTTACATTGTTACTTGTGTTCAATTAAACTTGCGGGTCGAATATGAATATGGTGTTTTACGAATCAACAAAATTATTTACAAGAGAAAGGAAAAATGAGTATGAAATGTTTCGATTCGTTATTCTATGAACAAGTCAATAGTAGTTGACTTGTTCGCAGAATACGATCGTATTCTATGAACAAGTCAATAGTAGTTGACTTGTTCATAGAATACAATCGTATTCTATGAACAAGTTAAACCAATAATATTATTAATAAAAGCGAGCCGCGCCGCTATTTTACATTGTTACTTGTGTTCAATTAAACTTGCGGGTCGAATATGAATATGGTGTTTTACGAATCAACAAAATTATTTACAAGAGAAAGGAAAAATGAGTATGAAATGTTTCGATTCGTTATTCTATGAACAAGTCAATAGTAGTTGACTTGTTCGCAGAATACGATCGTATTCTATGAACAAGTCAATAGTGGTTGACTTGTTCATAGAATACAATCGTATTCTATGAACAAGTTAAACCAATAATATTATTAATAAAAGCGAGCCGCGCCGCTATTTTACATTGTTACTTGTGTTCAATTAAACTTGCGGGTCGAATATGAATATGGTGTTTTACGAATCAACAAAATTATTTATAAGAGAAAGGAAAAATGAGTATGAAATGTTTCGATTCGTTATTCTATGAACAAGTCAATAGTAGTTGACTTGTTCGCAGAATACAATCGCATTCTATGAACAAGTTAATAGTAGTTGACTTGTTCGCAGAATACGATCGTATTCTATGAACAAGTCAATAGTAGTTGACTTGTTCACAGAATACAATCGTATTCTATGAACAAGTTAAACCAATAATATTATTAATAAAAGCGAGCCGCGCCGCTATTTTACATTGTTACTTGTGTTCAATTAAACTTGCGGGTCGAATATGAATATGGTGTTTTACGAATCAACAAAATTATTTACAAGAGAAAGGAAAAATGAGTATGAAATGTTTCGATTCGTTATTCTATGAACAAGTCAATAGTAGTTGACTTGTTCGCAGAATACAATCGCATTCTATGAACAAGTTAATAGTAGTTGACTTGTTCGCAGAATACGATCGTATTCTATGAACAAGTCAATAGTAGTTGACTTGTTCACAGAATACAATCGTATTCTATGAACAAGTTAAACCAATAATATTATTAATAAAAGCGAGCCGCGCCGCTATTTTACATTGTTACTTGTGTTCAATTAAACTTGCGGGTCGAATATGAATATGGTGTTTTACGAATCAACAAAATTATTTACAAGAGAAAGGAAAAATGAGTATGAAATGTTTCGATTCGTTATTCTATGAACAAGTCAATAGTAGTTGACTTGTTCGCAGAATACAATCGCATTCTATGAACAAGTTAATAGTAGTTGACTTGTTCGCAGAATACAATCGTATTCTATGAACAAGTTAAACCAATAATATTATTAATAAAAGCGAGCCGCGCCGCTATTTTACATTGTTACTTGTGTTCAATTAAACTTGCGGGTCGAATATGAATATGGTGTTTTACGAATCAACAAAATTATTTACAAGAGAAAGGAAAAATGAGTATGAAATGTTTCGATTCGTTATTCTATGAACAAGTCAATAGTAGTTGACTTGTTCGCAGAATACAATCGTATTCTATGAACAAGTCAATAGTAGTTGACTTGTTCACAGAATACGATCGCATTCTATGAACAAGTCAATAGTAGTTGACTTGTTCACAGAATACAATCGTATTCTATGAACAAGTTAAACCAATAATATTATTAATAAAAGCGAGCCGCGCCGCTATTTTACATTGTTACTTGTGTTCAATTAAACTTGCGGGTCGAATATGAATATGGTGTTTTACGAATCAACAAAATTATTTACAAGAGAAAGGAAAAATGAGTATGAAATGTTTCGATTCGTTATTCTATGAACAAGTCAATAGTAGTTGACTTGTTCGCAGAATACAATCGCATTCTATGAACAAGTTAATAGTAGTTGACTTGTTCGCAGAATACGATCGTATTCTATGAACAAGTCAATAGTAGTTGACTTGTTCACAGAATACAATCGTATTCTATGAACAAGTTAAACCAATAATATTATTAATAAAAGCGAGCCGCGCCGCTATTTTACATTGTTACTTGTGTTCAATTAAACTTGCGGGTCGAATATGAATATGGTGTTTTACGAATCAACAAAATTATTTACAAGAGAAAGGAAAAATGAGTATGAAATGTTTCGATTCGTTATTCTATGAACAAGTCAATAGTAGTTGACTTGTTCGCAGAATACAATCGCATTCTATGAACAAGTTAATAGTAGTTGACTTGTTCGCAGAATACGATCGTATTCTATGAACAAGTCAATAGTAGTTGACTTGTTCACAGAATACAATCGTATTCTATGAACAAGTTAAACCAATAATATTATTAATAAAAGCGAGCCGCGCCGCTATTTTACATTGTTACTTGTGTTCAATTAAACTTGCGGGTCGAATATGAATATGGTGTTTTACGAATCAACAAAATTATTTATAAGAGAAAGGAAAAATGAGTATGAAATGTTTCGATTCGTTATTCTATGAACAAGTCAACTACTATTGACTTGTTCATAGAATACGATTGTATTCTGCGAACAAGTCAATAGTAGTTGACTTGTTCATAGAATACAATCGTATTCTATGAACAAGTTAAACCAATAATATTATTAATAAAAGCGAGCCGCGCCGCTATTTTACATTGTTACTTGTGTTCAATTAAACTTGCGGGTCGAATATGAATATGGTGTTTTACGAATCAACAAAATTATTTACAAGAGAAAGGAAAAATGAGTATGAAATGTTTCGATTCGTTATTCTATGAACAAGTCAATAGTAGTTGACTTGTTCGCAGAATACGATCGTATTCTATGAACAAGTCAATAGTGGTTGACTTGTTCATAGAATACAATCGTATTCTATGAACAAGT
>OV815319.1:5032997-5040497 GCA_929108375.1 Gymnoscelis rufifasciata | reverse complement strand
CGTTCAAGACGAACTTGGACAGGAGTGGACCACGACGAGAAAGCGGAACCTCCCGAACACCACATCTCCCGACGCCGTTACAACGTCGGGATTCAGTGCTGGGCTTATTCCTGTTCGCTCGCCGCTACTAAGGAAATCCTAGTTAGTTTCTTTTCCTCCGCTTACTAATATGCTTAAATTCGGCGGGTAATCCTCCCTGATCTGAGGCCAACGTATAAAAAGGGGAGGCAGACGCGATATCCGTTACGACGCAACGACGTGTATCACACATACACATTGCTATGTACAGAGAAACACCCCGTCACGCCCTTCGGACGTCGAGTCCGCCTACTGGAGACCCTTCGGCTGTTAGAGCAAGTCACACATGAGCGATAAGTGCCGCTAAAAGCGCGCCCGCTCACGCCGCCGCCTTGACGTTCAGTAAATCATAAACAAACAAACGCTCAGCGCGATAGTATAATCACACATCGTTTTGTTGCATAATTCTGAACGACGACGACGCTCGGGCGCACCCAGCACGCACGAATCGTGTGAATTCTCAACGTTATTATCATGTTTAAAAGGACCCCGCGCGCGCGCGCTAACACGCACGCACGCGGAGAACCCTCATATGCGCTCGTATAATAAATTATATTCGCGCAATGTGATTTGTGTATTTATGCAGCCGGCCCTCAGACAGGAGTGGTCCTGGATGTGTATCCACGGACCGCAATGTGCGTTCGAAATGTCGATGTTCAAATGTGTCCTGCAGTTCACACTATGACGCGCAGTTAACTGCGTTCTTCATCGACCCGCGAGCCAAGTGATCCACCGTCCAGGGTAATGGTTTATTGTGGTGTATGGTACATTTTTGATTAATTAAATAAAAAAATATTCTTAGAACGAGAGCGTGCGCGCGCCGCTCGGCGCGCGCGACTCTCACTCTAAACCGTTCTGATATTGTTATTTAGTTAACGAGCACGCCCGTAACGCGTCTGAAACTCGAGGTGCGGATTTTTCACCCGTCCTAGTTCCTCTGACGCGTAGGCGTGACGCGAGCTTCGCGCTCGCGCGCTCGCGCGAGCACTCCGCTCTTTGTTTTGATTGTGTGAAGTATAACTTCGGATGGTTGTGATCAAGTGTAGTATTCAGCCGCGCCTCTTTCATCCCCTTTTACAGAGTGTGAAAAGAAAAACACAAGCCGTACACACACACGTTAATGATCCTTCCGCAGGTTCCCCTACGGAAACCTTGTTACGACTTTTACTTCCTCTAAATGATCAAGTTTGGTCAACTTCCCAACGACGCCAACGGCCGTGAAGCCACCGCGTGTCGGTCCGAAGACCTCACTAAATCATTCAATCGGTAGTAGCGACGGGCGGTGTGTACAAAGGGCAGGGACGTAATCAACGCGAGCTTATGACTCGCGCTTACTAGGAATTCCTCGTTTATGGGGGATAATTGCAAACCCCAATCCCCAGCACGAAGGAGTTTCAACGGGTTGCCCGGGCCTTTAGGCCAGGGAGAACATGTTGATTCCTTCAGTGTAGCGCGCGTGCGGCCCAGGACATCTAAGGGCATCACAGACCTGTTATTGCTCAATCTCGTGCGGCTCGAAACCGCCGGTCCCTCTAAGAAGAATTTTAATACGTCGCCAGTGAGTTGCGTGACCGAAGCCATGCACACCGAAATGACGACGCCTATTTAGCAGGCTAGAGTCTCGTTCGTTACCGGAATTAACCAGACAAATCGCTCCACCAACTAAGAACGGCCATGCACCACCACCCACCGAATCAAGAAAGAGCTGTTAATCTGTCAATCCTTCCGGTGTCCGGGCCTGGTGAGATTTCCCGTGTTGAGTCAAATTAAGCCGCAGGCTCCACTCCTGGTGGTGCCCTTCCGTCAATTCCTTTAAGTTTCAGCTTTGCAACCATACTCCCCCCGGAGTCCAAAATCTTTGGTTTCCCGGAAGCTGCCCGCCGAGCCATTGTAGTAACGTCGGCGGATCGCTAGATGACATATTTACGGTTAGAACTAGGGCGGTATCTAATCGCCTTCGAACCTCTAACTTTCGTTCTTGATTGATGAAAACACCTTTGGCAAATGCTTTCGCTGATGTTCGTCTTGCGACGATCCAAGAATTTCACCTCTAACGTCGCAATACGAATGCCCCCAGTTATCCCTATTAATCATTACCTCGGAGTTCTGAAAACCAACAAAATAGAACCGAGATCATATTCTATTATTCCATGCACGAAATATTCAAGCAGCATTTTGAGCCCGCTTTGAGCACTCTAATTTGTTCAAAGTAAAATTGTCGGCCCATCTCGACACTCAATAAAGAGCACCGCGATAGGATTTTGATATTGAACGGGCGTTTTACCGCCCGCTCACCGACGATATGCTCCGCAAACGTGTCAGTATCACCGCGGATGCGGTGCACCGACAGCGCGGCGCACAAATGCAACTACGAGCTTTTTAACCGCAACAATTTTAGTATACGCTATTGGAGCTGGAATTACCGCGGCTGCTGGCACCAGACTTGCCCTCCAATTGTTCCTCGTTAAAATATTTAAAGTGTACTCATTCCGATTACGAGGCCTCGTAAGAGTCCCGTATCGTTATTTTTCGTCACTACCTCCCCGTGCCGGGAGTGGGTAATTTGCGCGCCTGCTGCCTTCCTTGGATGTGGTAGCCGTTTCTCAGGCTCCCTCTCCGGAATCGAACCCTGATTCCCCGTTACCCGTGACAACCATGGTAGTCGCAGAAACTACCATCGAAAGTTGATAAGGCAGACATTTGAAAGATGCGTCGCCGGTACTGGACCATGCGATCGGCAAAAGTTATCCAGATTCATCAAAATTAACGACTTCGGACGCGAGGCCCTCCGTCGATTGGTTTTGATCTAATAAAAGCACTCATCCCATCACTGGTCAGAGTTCTGATTGCATGTATTAGCTCTAGAATTACCACAGTTATCCAAGTAACTGAGTAAGATCTAAGGAACCAAAACTGATATATTGAGCCATTCGCGGTATCGCCTTAATACGGCTTGCACTGAGACATGCATGGCTTAATCTTTGAGACAAGCATATAACTACTGGCAGGATCAACCAGGGAGCTAACTCTTTACTGCAACCTGCTGTGTTGTGAACAGGACCGCTTCGAAAAACGATCGCCCCCACACACACACAGCAGGAGAGGAGTCTAACCGACACCGCTCACCGATACGGAGACGGCGCCGGTTGTCTTCAGAGTATGTGTGAATTTATGTGTCACTCTTTTGGAGCGACTCTGTATAAAACGGACATAATTGTTTATAATGTGCCGCTACAGATGAACATTCCGATCAGGTGTACCGTCCACGTTTTATTTTTTATAAAAACGGTTCAGTTGGCGAAATCGATGAATCGACGTTCACGCCCGGTCCATGGAGAGACTGATAGCTCACGGCCGCATTTTCGCGCGAGGGCGCACCGGGCGGATACAACCGAGCACGGATGTACCAACCCCGCCTCACTGCTTTAACAGCTTCAGTTCACATAGGGAAATCCGACGAGTCACGACGGATCCCATAAACCGTACAACTAAATTATAACAGATCTCACGATCCGATTAACATCAAGAGTCATCCAGATGGCAAACGAACGTCCCTTACCAATCACCACTCGGCGATGTAGGGACTCCAAACAGGCGTTGCATGGATTTATTCACGGTAAAACACAGACAACTGCACCACGGGCACACCGAATTCACAGTTTCAAAGCAATATATTTCTCCTTCTTCTTCAATTCCCATAATAGCTTTGATAAATCTATAAAAACGGAAGCCAGCGGCGCAGTCAAACATTTTATTACACTCCTTTTCCCACAGCAATCGCACAAAGAGACGCGCTATCCACAGTCTGAGATTAACAACAACCACACCCCGCAAAACACTGTTTTTATTACATTTCATAATATTCAACTTATTGGATTTGTTGGAAACCCGATAAATTAAACACAAAACATATATAATAACACGATTCATCGAAGTCTTTGGAACCTCTCATTTGACTCGCGTACAAATACACATTAAAATGTAATAAATTGTATTAAAAGATGCGTTGTGTTTCTCTTCGTCTCGCATCACGCTCTTAGGCGTATAACGGTGTTGATGTTGGTAAAGGTAAGTGTAGTATGTATGAGTTTAAAAAAAAAAAAAAAAAATGTTTATTTGTTTTGATTGTTGTTGATTGACGTTTGAGCTGATGCAAATAAAAATATTTTTTTTTATTTTTTTTTTTTTTTTTTTTATTTTTTTTTTTTTTTTTAATCATTTTTTATATTAAATTATGATAATTTTCCGCGAAAGGTTATTTCCATTGTTAATTAAACTTGCGTGTCGAATATGAATATGGTATTTTACGAACTAACAAAATTATTTATTATTCTATGAACAAGCACGCGTTCGATTGTATTATGTGAACAAGTCAATGTTAATATAACGTTTCGATTCGCTATTCTATGAACAAGCAAACGCTCGATTGTATTCTGTGAACAAGTCAATGTTAATAAAAGCGAGCCGCGCCGCTATTTTACATTGTTACTTGTGTTCAATTAAACTTGCGGGTCGAATATGAATATGGTGTTTTACGAATCAACAAAATTATTTATAAGAGAAAGGAAAAATGAGTATGAAATGTTTCGATTCGTTATTCTATGAACAAGTCAATAGTAGTTGACTTGTTCGCAGAATACAATCGTATTCTATGAACAAGTCAATAGTAGTTGACTTGTTCACAGAATACGATCGCATTCTATGAACAAGTTAATAGTAGTTGACTTGTTCACAGAATACAATCGTATTCTATGAACAAGTTAAACCAATAATATTATTAATAAAAGCGAGCCGCGCCGCTATTTTACATTGTTACTTGTGTTCAATTAAACTTGCGGGTCGAATATGAATATGGTGTTTTACGAATCAACAAAATTATTTATAAGAGAAAGGAAAAATGAGTATGAAATGTTTCGATTCGTTATTCTATGAACAAGTCAATAGTAGTTGACTTGTTCGCAGAATACAATCGTATTCTATGAACAAGTCAATAGTAGTTGACTTGTTCACAGAATACGATCGCATTCTATGAACAAGTCAATAGTAGTTGACTTGTTCACAGAATACAATCGTATTCTATGAACAAGTTAAACCAATAATATTATTAATAAAAGCGAGCCGCGCCGCTATTTTACATTGTTACTTGTGTTCAATTAAACTTGCGGGTCGAATATGAATATGGTGTTTTACGAATCAACAAAATTATTTACAAGAGAAAGGAAAAATGAGTATGAAATGTTTCGATTCGTTATTCTATGAACAAGTCAATAGTAGTTGACTTGTTCGCAGAATACAATCGCATTCTATGAACAAGTTAATAGTAGTTGACTTGTTCGCAGAATACGATCGTATTCTATGAACAAGTCAATAGTAGTTGACTTGTTCACAGAATACAATCGTATTCTATGAACAAGTTAAACCAATAATATTATTAATAAAAGCGAGCCGCGCCGCTATTTTACATTGTTACTTGTGTTCAATTAAACTTGCGGGTCGAATATGAATATGGTGTTTTACGAATCAACAAAATTATTTACAAGAGAAAGGAAAAATGAGTATGAAATGTTTCGATTCGTTATTCTATGAACAAGTCAATAGTAGTTGACTTGTTCGCAGAATACAATCGCATTCTATGAACAAGTTAATAGTAGTTGACTTGTTCGCAGAATACGATCGTATTCTATGAACAAGTCAATAGTAGTTGACTTGTTCACAGAATACAATCGTATTCTATGAACAAGTTAAACCAATAATATTATTAATAAAAGCGAGCCGCGCCGCTATTTTACATTGTTACTTGTGTTCAATTAAACTTGCGGGTCGAATATGAATATGGTGTTTTACGAATCAACAAAATTATTTACAAGAGAAAGGAAAAATGAGTATGAAATGTTTCGATTCGTTATTCTATGAACAAGTCAATAGTAGTTGACTTGTTCGCAGAATACAATCGCATTCTATGAACAAGTTAATAGTAGTTGACTTGTTCGCAGAATACGATCGTATTCTATGAACAAGTCAATAGTAGTTGACTTGTTCACAGAATACAATCGTATTCTATGAACAAGTTAAACCAATAATATTATTAATAAAAGCGAGCCGCGCCGCTATTTTACATTGTTACTTGTGTTCAATTAAACTTGCGGGTCGAATATGAATATGGTGTTTTACGAATCAACAAAATTATTTATAAGAGAAAGGAAAAATGAGTATGAAATGTTTCGATTCGTTATTCTATGAACAAGTCAATAGTAGTTGACTTGTTCGCAGAATACGATCGTATTCTATGAACAAGTCAATAGTAGTTGACTTGTTCATAGAATACAATCGTATTCTATGAACAAGTTAAACCAATAATATTATTAATAAAAGCGAGCCGCGCCGCTATTTTACATTGTTACTTGTGTTCAATTAAACTTGCGGGTCGAATATGAATATGGTGTTTTACGAATCAACAAAATTATTTACAAGAGAAAGGAAAAGTGAGTATGAAATGTTTCGATTCGTTATTCTATGAACAAGTCAATAGTAGTTGACTTGTTCGCAGAATACGATCGTATTCTATGAACAAGTCAATAGTGGTTGACTTGTTCATAGAATACAATCGTATTCTATGAACAAGTTAAACCAATAATATTATTAATAAAAGCGAGCCGCGCCGCTATTTTACATTGTTACTTGTGTTCAATTAAACTTGCGGGTCGAATATGAATATGGTGTTTTACGAATCAACAAAATTATTTATAAGAGAAAGGAAAAATGAGTATGAAATATTTCGATTCGTTATTCTATGAACAAGTCAATAGTAGTTGACTTGTTCGCAGAATACAATCGCATTCTATGAACAAGTTAATAGTAGTTGACTTGTTCGCAGAATACGATCGTATTCTATGAACAAGTCAATAGTAGTTGACTTGTTCACAGAATACAATCGTATTCTATGAACAAGTTAAACCAATAATATTATTAATAAAAGCGAGCCGCGCCGCTATTTTACATTGTTACTTGTGTTCAATTAAACTTGCGGGTCGAATATGAATATGGTGTTTTACGAATCAACAAAATTATTTACAAGAGAAAGGAAAAATGAGTATGAAATGTTTCGATTCGTTATTCTATGAACAAGTCAATAGTAGTTGACTTGTTCGCAGAATACAATCGCATTCTATGAACAAGTTAATAGTAGTTGACTTGTTCGCAGAATACGATCGTATTCTATGAACAAGTCAATAGTAGTTGACTTGTTCACAGAATACAATCGTATTCTATGAACTAGTTAAACCAATAATATTATTAATAAAAGCGAGCCGCGCCGCTATTTTACATTGTTACTTGTGTTCAATTAAACTTGCGGGTCGAATATGAATATGGTGTTTTACGAATCAACAAAATTATTTACAAGAGAAAGGAAAAATGAGTATG
>OV815319.1:5020497-5027997 GCA_929108375.1 Gymnoscelis rufifasciata | reverse complement strand
CGCTTAGACCGACATCGAACGGGTCGCGATGTATTACTAAGGGAGAAGTGCACGCCGTCCGCGAACGTAGAACCGCCAACGCCGTGCCGCACGGCCGAAGCCGACGACATCGAGCGCGTGCAGTCACGCCACGGAATAACGATGAATCTCCCCGTTCGTTCATTCGAGTTTCGCAGGTTTACCCCTGAGCGGTTTCACGTACTGTTGAACTCTCTCTTCAAAGTTCTTTTCAACTTTCCCTCACGGTACTTGTTCGCTATCGGTCTCGCGGTAATATTTAGCCTTAGATGGAGTTTACCACCCACTTAGGGCTGCACTCTCAAGCAACCCGACTCTGAGGAGTGTCCCTCTCGCCGCAGTCCTCCGTCGCTACGGGCCTGGCACCCTCTGTGGGAAATGGGCCCCGTTCAAGACGAACTTGGACAGGAGTGGACCACGACGAGAAAGCGGAACCTCCCGAACACCACATCTCCCGACGCCGTTACAACGTCGGGATTCAGTGCTGGGCTTATTCCTGTTCGCTCGCCGCTACTAAGGAAATCCTAGTTAGTTTCTTTTCCTCCGCTTACTAATATGCTTAAATTCGGCGGGTAATCCTCCCTGATCTGAGGCCAACGTATAAAAAGGGGAGGCAGACGCGATATCCGTTACGACGCAACGACGTGTATCACACATACACATTGCTATGTACAGAGAAACACCCCGTCACGCCCTTCGGACGTCGAGTCCGCCTACTGGAGACCCTTCGGCTGTTAGAGCAAGTCACACATGAGCGATAAGTGCCGCTAAAAGCGCGCCCGCTCACGCCGCCGCCTTGACGTTCAGTAAATCATAAACAAACAAACGCTCAGCGCGATAGTATAATCACACATCGTTTTGTTGCATAATTCTGAACGACGACGACGCTCGGGCGCACCCAGCACGCACGAATCGTGTGAATTCTCAACGTTATTATCATGTTTAAAAGGACCCCGCGCGCGCGCGCTAACACGCACGCACGCGGAGAACCCTCATATGCGCTCGTATAATAAATTATATTCGCGCAATGTGATTTGTGTATTTATGCAGCCGGCCCTCAGACAGGAGTGGTCCTGGATGTGTATCCACAGACCGCAATGTGCGTTCGAAATGTCGATGTTCAAATGTGTCCTGCAGTTCACACTATGACGCGCAGTTAACTGCGTTCTTCATCGACCCGCGAGCCAAGTGATCCACCGTCCAGGGTAATGGTTTATTGTGGTGTATGGTACATTTTTGATTAATTAAATAAAAAAATATTCTTAGAACGAGAGCGTGCGCGCGCCGCTCGGCGCGCGCGACTCTCACTCTAAACCGTTCTGATATTGTTATTTAGTTAACGAGCACGCCCGTAACGCGTCTGAAACTCGAGGTGCGGATTTTTCACCCGTCCTAGTTCCTCTGACGCGTAGGCGTGACGCGAGCTTCGCGCTCGCGCGCTCGCGCGAGCACTCCGCTCTTTGTTTTGATTGTGTGAAGTATAACTTCGGATGGTTGTGATCAAGTGTAGTATTCAGCCGCGCCTCTTTCATCCCCTTTTACAGAGTGTGAAAAGAAAAACACAAGCCGTACACACACACGTTAATGATCCTTCCGCAGGTTCCCCTACGGAAACCTTGTTACGACTTTTACTTCCTCTAAATGATCAAGTTTGGTCAACTTCCCAACGACGCCAACGGCCGTGAAGCCACCGCGTGTCGGTCCGAAGACCTCACTAAATCATTCAATCGGTAGTAGCGACGGGCGGTGTGTACAAAGGGCAGGGACGTAATCAACGCGAGCTTATGACTCGCGCTTACTAGGAATTCCTCGTTTATGGGGGATAATTGCAAACCCCAATCCCCAGCACGAAGGAGTTTCAACGGGTTGCCCGGGCCTTTAGGCCAGGGAGAACATGTTGATTCCTTCAGTGTAGCGCGCGTGCGGCCCAGGACATCTAAGGGCATCACAGACCTGTTATTGCTCAATCTCGTGCGGCTCGAAACCGCCGGTCCCTCTAAGAAGAATTTTAATACGTCGCCAGTGAGTTGCGTGACCGAAGCCATGCACACCGAAATGACGACGCCTATTTAGCAGGCTAGAGTCTCGTTCGTTACCGGAATTAACCAGACAAATCGCTCCACCAACTAAGAACGGCCATGCACCACCACCCACCGAATCAAGAAAGAGCTGTTAATCTGTCAATCCTTCCGGTGTCCGGGCCTGGTGAGATTTCCCGTGTTGAGTCAAATTAAGCCGCAGGCTCCACTCCTGGTGGTGCCCTTCCGTCAATTCCTTTAAGTTTCAGCTTTGCAACCATACTCCCCCCGGAGTCCAAAATCTTTGGTTTCCCGGAAGCTGCCCGCCGAGCCATTGTAGTAACGTCGGCGGATCGCTAGATGACATATTTACGGTTAGAACTAGGGCGGTATCTAATCGCCTTCGAACCTCTAACTTTCGTTCTTGATTGATGAAAACACCTTTGGCAAATGCTTTCGCTGATGTTCGTCTTGCGACGATCCAAGAATTTCACCTCTAACGTCGCAATACGAATGCCCCCAGTTATCCCTATTAATCATTACCTCGGAGTTCTGAAAACCAACAAAATAGAACCGAGATCATATTCTATTATTCCATGCACGAAATATTCAAGCAGCATTTTGAGCCCGCTTTGAGCACTCTAATTTGTTCAAAGTAAAATTGTCGGCCCATCTCGACACTCAATAAAGAGCACCGCGATAGGATTTTGATATTGAACGGGCGTTTTACCGCCCGCTCACCGACGATATGCTCCGCAAACGTGTCAGTATCACCGCGGATGCGGTGCACCGACAGCGCGGCGCACAAATGCAACTACGAGCTTTTTAACCGCAACAATTTTAGTATACGCTATTGGAGCTGGAATTACCGCGGCTGCTGGCACCAGACTTGCCCTCCAATTGTTCCTCGTTAAAATATTTAAAGTGTACTCATTCCGATTACGAGGCCTCGTAAGAGTCCCGTATCGTTATTTTTCGTCACTACCTCCCCGTGCCGGGAGTGGGTAATTTGCGCGCCTGCTGCCTTCCTTGGATGTGGTAGCCGTTTCTCAGGCTCCCTCTCCGGAATCGAACCCTGATTCCCCGTTACCCGTGACAACCATGGTAGTCGCAGAAACTACCATCGAAAGTTGATAAGGCAGACATTTGAAAGATGCGTCGCCGGTACTGGACCATGCGATCGGCAAAAGTTATCCAGATTCATCAAAATTAACGACTTCGGACGCGAGGCCCTCCGTCGATTGGTTTTGATCTAATAAAAGCACTCATCCCATCACTGGTCAGAGTTCTGATTGCATGTATTAGCTCTAGAATTACCACAGTTATCCAAGTAACTGAGTAAGATCTAAGGAACCAAAACTGATATATTGAGCCATTCGCGGTATCGCCTTAATACGGCTTGCACTGAGACATGCATGGCTTAATCTTTGAGACAAGCATATAACTACTGGCAGGATCAACCAGGGAGCTAACTCTTTACTGCAACCTGCTGTGTTGTGAACAGGACCGCTTCGAAAAACGATCGCCCCCACACACACACAGCAGGAGAGGAGTCTAACCGACACCGCTCACCGATACGGAGACGGCGCCGGTTGTCTTCAGAGTATGTGTGAATTTATGTGTCACTCTTTTGGAGCGACTCTGTATAAAACGGACATAATTGTTATAATGTGCCGCTACAGATGAACATTCCGATCAGGTGTACCGTCCACGTTTTATTTTTTATAAAAACGGTTCAGTTGGCGAAATCGATGAATCGACGTTCACGCCCGGTCCATGGAGAGACTGATAGCTCACGGCCGCATTTTCGCGCGAGGGCGCACCGGGCGGATACAACCGAGCACGGATGTACCAACCCCGCCTCACTGCTTTAACAGCTTCAGTTCACATAGGGAAATCCGACGAGTCACGACGGATCCCATAAACCGTACAACTAAATTATAACAGATCTCACGATCCGATTAACATCAAGAGTCATCCAGATGGCAAACGAACGTCCCTTACCAATCACCACTCGGCGATGTAGGGACTCCAAACAGGCGTTGCATGGATTTATTCACGGTAAAACACAGACAACTGCACCACGGGCACACCGAATTCACAGTTTCAAAGCAATATATTTCTCCTTCTTCTTCAATTCCCATAATAGCTTTGATAAATCTATAAAAACGGAAGCCAGCGGCGCAGTCAAACATTTTATTACACTCCTTTTCCCACAGCAATCGCACAAAGAGACGCGCTATCCACAGTCTGAGATTAACAACAACCACACCCCGCAAAACACTGTTTTTATTACATTTCATAATATTCAACTTATTGGATTTGTTGGAAACCCGATAAATTAAACACAAAACATATATAATAACACGATTCATCGAAGTCTTTGGAACCTCTCATTTGACTCGCGTACAAATACACATTAAAATGTAATAAATTGTATTAAAAGATGCGTTGTGTTTCTCTTCGTCTCGCATCACGCTCTTAGGCGTATAACGGTGTTGATGTTGGTAAAGGTAAGTGTAGTATGTATGAGTTTAAAAAAAAAAAAAAAAAAATGTTTATTTGTTTTGATTGTTGTTGATTGACGTTTGAGCTGATGCAAATAAAAATATTTTTTTTTATTTATTTTTTTTTTTTTTTTATTTTTTTTTTTTTTTTTAATCATTTTTTATATTAAATTATGATAATTTTCCGCGAAAGGTTATTTCCATTGTTAATTAAACTTGCGTGTCGAATATGAATATGGTATTTTACGAACTAACAAAATTATTTATTATTCTATGAACAAGCACGCGTTCGATTGTATTATGTGAACAAGTCAATGTTAATATAACGTTTCGATTCGCTATTCTATGAACAAGCAAACGCTCGATTGTATTCTGTGAACAAGTCAATGTTAATAAAAGCGAGCCGCGCCGCTATTTTACATTGTTACTTGTGTTCAATTAAACTTGCGGGTCGAATATGAATATGGTGTTTTACGAATCAACAAAATTATTTATAAGAGAAAGGAAAAATGAGTATGAAATGTTTCGATTCGTTATTCTATGAACAAGTCAATAGTAGTTGACTTGTTCGCAGAATACAATCGTATTCTATGAACAAGTCAATAGTAGTTGACTTGTTCACAGAATACGATCGCATTCTATGAACAAGTTAATAGTAGTTGACTTGTTCACAGAATACAATCGTATTCTATGAACAAGTTAAACCAATAATATTATTAATAAAAGCGAGCCGCGCCGCTATTTTACATTGTTACTTGTGTTCAATTAAACTTGCGGGTCGAATATGAATATGGTGTTTTACGAATCAACAAAATTATTTATAAGAGAAAGGAAAAATGAGTATGAAATGTTTCGATTCGTTATTCTATGAACAAGTCAATAGTAGTTGACTTGTTCGCAGAATACAATCGTATTCTATGAACAAGTCAATAGTAGTTGACTTGTTCATAGAATACGATCGTATTCTGTGAACAAGTCAATAGTAGTTGACTTGTTCACAGAATACAATCGTATTCTATGAACAAGTTAAACCAATAATATTATTAATAAAAGCGAGCCGCGCCGCTATTTTACATTGTTACTTGTGTTCAATTAAACTTGCGGGTCGAATATGAATATGGTGTTTTACGAATCAACAAAATTATTTACAAGAGAAAGGAAAAATGAGTATGAAATGTTTCGATTCGTTATTCTATGAACAAGTCAATAGTAGTTGACTTGTTCGCAGAATACAATCGCATTCTATGAACAAGTTAATAGTAGTTGACTTGTTCGCAGAATACGATCGTATTCTATGAACAAGTCAATAGTAGTTGACTTGTTCACAGAATACAATCGTATTCTATGAACAAGTTAAACCAATAATATTATTAATAAAAGCGAGCCGCGCCGCTATTTTACATTGTTACTTGTGTTCAATTAAACTTGCGGGTCGAATATGAATATGGTGTTTTACGAATCAACAAAATTATTTACAAGAGAAAGGAAAAATGAGTATGAAATGTTTCGATTCGTTATTCTATGAACAAGTCAATAGTAGTTGACTTGTTCGCAGAATACAATCGCATTCTATGAACAAGTTAATAGTAGTTGACTTGTTCGCAGAATACGATCGTATTCTATGAACAAGTCAATAGTAGTTGACTTGTTCACAGAATACAATCGTATTCTATGAACAAGTTAAACCAATAATATTATTAATAAAAGCGAGCCGCGCCGCTATTTTACATTGTTACTTGTGTTCAATTAAACTTGCGGGTCGAATATGAATATGGTGTTTTACGAATCAACAAAATTATTTATAAGAGAAAGGAAAAATGAGTATGAAATGTTTCGATTCGTTATTCTATGAACAAGTCAATAGTAGTTGACTTGTTCGCAGAATACAATCGCATTCTATGAACAAGTTAATAGTAGTTGACTTGTTCGCAGAATACGATCGTATTCTATGAACAAGTCAATAGTAGTTGACTTGTTCACAGAATACAATCGTATTCTATGAACAAGTTAAACCAATAATATTATTAATAAAAGCGAGCCGCGCCGCTATTTTACATTGTTACTTGTGTTCAATTAAACTTGCGGGTCGAATATGAATATGGTGTTTTACGAATCAACAAAATTATTTACAAGAGAAAGGAAAAATGAGTATGAAATGTTTCGATTCGTTATTCTATGAACAAGTCAATAGTAGTTGACTTGTTCGCAGAATACAATCGCATTCTATGAACAAGTTAATAGTAGTTGACTTGTTCGCAGAATACGATCGTATTCTATGAACAAGTCAATAGTAGTTGACTTGTTCACAGAATACAATCGTATTCTATGAACAAGTTAAACCAATAATATTATTAATAAAAGCGAGCCGCGCCGCTATTTTACATTGTTACTTGTGTTCAATTAAACTTGCGGGTCGAATATGAATATGGTGTTTTACGAATCAACAAAATTATTTATAAGAGAAAGGAAAAATGAGTATGAAATGTTTCGATTCGTTATTCTATGAACAAGTCAATAGTAGTTGACTTGTTCATAGAATACGATCGTATTCTATGAACAAGTCAATAGTGGTTGACTTGTTCATAGAATACGATCGTATTCTATGAACAAGTTAAACCAATAATATTATTAATAAAAGCGAGCCGCGCCGCTATTTTACATTGTTACTTGTGTTCAATTAAACTTGCGGGTCGAATATGAATATGGTGTTTTACGAATCAACAAAATTATTTATAAGAGAAAGGAAAAATGAGTATGAAATGTTTCGATTCGTTATTCTATGAACAAGTCAATAGTAGTTGACTTGTTCGCAGAATACGATCGTATTCTATTCGTATTCTACTTGAATTTATAACGAACTTATTAACGAAAATATTTTAAAAAATACGCGTTCGCCTCTGATCCTGCGAGCCAGCTGGATGTCCTTGGGCATAATGGTGACGCGCTTTGCGTGGATC
>OV815319.1:5007997-5012997 GCA_929108375.1 Gymnoscelis rufifasciata | reverse complement strand
TGTTCGCAGAATACAATCGCATTCTATGAACAAGTTAATAGTAGTTGACTTGTTCGCAGAATACGATCGTATTCTATGAACAAGTCAATAGTAGTTGACTTGTTCACAGAATACAATCGTATTCTATGAACAAGTTAAACCAATAATATTATTAATAAAAGCGAGCCGCGCCGCTATTTTACATTGTTACTTGTGTTCAATTAAACTTGCGGGTCGAATATGAATATGGTGTTTTACGAATCAACAAAATTATTTATAAGAGAAAGGAAAAATGAGTATGAAATGTTTCGATTCGTTATTCTATGAACAAGTCAATAGTAGTTGACTTGTTCGCAGAATACAATCGTATTCTATGAACAAGTCAATAGTAGTTGACTTGTTCACAGAATACGATCGCATTCTATGAACAAGTTAATAGTAGTTGACTTGTTCACAGAATACAATCGTATTCTATGAACAAGTTAAACCAATAATATTATTAATAAAAGCGAGCCGCGCCGCTATTTTACATTGTTACTTGTGTTCAATTAAACTTGCGGGTCGAATATGAATATGGTGTTTTACGAATCAACAAAATTATTTATAAGAGAAAGGAAAAATGAGTATGAAATGTTTCGATTCGTTATTCTATGAACAAGTCAATAGTAGTTGACTTGTTCGCAGAATACAATCGTATTCTATGAACAAGTCAATAGTAGTTGACTTGTTCACAGAATACGATCGCATTCTATGAACAAGTCAATAGTAGTTGACTTGTTCACAGAATACAATCGTATTCTATGAACAAGTTAAACCAATAATATTATTAATAAAAGCGAGCCGCGCCGCTATTTTACATTGTTACTTGTGTTCAATTAAACTTGCGGGTCGAATATGAATATGGTGTTTTACGAATCAACAAAATTATTTACAAGAGAAAGGAAAAATGAGTATGAAATGTTTCGATTCGTTATTCTATGAACAAGTCAATAGTAGTTGACTTGTTCGCAGAATACGATCGTATTCTATGAACAAGTCAATAGTAGTTGACTTGTTCATAGAATACGATCGTATTCTGTGAACAAGTTAAACCAATAATATTATTAATAAAAGCGAGCCGCGCCGCTATTTTACATTGTTACTTGTGTTCAATTAAACTTGCGGGTCGAATATGAATATGGTGTTTTACGAATCAACAAAATTATTTACAAGAGAAAGGAAAAATGAGTATGAAATGTTTCGATTCGTTATTCTATGAACAAGTCAATAGTAGTTGACTTGTTCGCAGAATACGATCGTATTCTGTGAACAAGTCAATAGTGGTTGACTTGTTCATAGAATGCGATCGTATTCTGTGAACAAGTTAAACCAATAATATTATTAATAAAAGCGAGCCGCGCCGCTATTTTACATTGTTACTTGTGTTCAATTAAACTTGCGGGTCGAATATGAATATGGTGTTTTACGAATCAACAAAATTATTTATAAGAGAAAGGAAAAATGAGTATGAAATGTTTCGATTCGTTATTCTATGAACAAGTCAATAGTAGTTGACTTGTTCGCAGAATACAATCGCATTCTATGAACAAGTTAATAGTAGTTGACTTGTTCGCAGAATACGATCGTATTCTATGAACAAGTCAATAGTAGTTGACTTGTTCACAGAATACAATCGTATTCTATGAACAAGTTAAACCAATAATATTATTAATAAAAGCGAGCCGCGCCGCTATTTTACATTGTTACTTGTGTTCAATTAAACTTGCGGGTCGAATATGAATATGGTGTTTTACGAATCAACAAAATTATTTACAAGAGAAAGGAAAAATGAGTATGAAATGTTTCGATTCGTTATTCTATGAACAAGTCAATAGTAGTTGACTTGTTCGCAGAATACAATCGCATTCTATGAACAAGTTAATAGTAGTTGACTTGTTCGCAGAATACGATCGTATTCTATGAACAAGTCAATAGTAGTTGACTTGTTCACAGAATACAATCGTATTCTATGAACAAGTTAAACCAATAATATTATTAATAAAAGCGAGCCGCGCCGCTATTTTACATTGTTACTTGTGTTCAATTAAACTTGCGGGTCGAATATGAATATGGTGTTTTACGAATCAACAAAATTATTTACAAGAGAAAGGAAAAATGAGTATGAAATGTTTCGATTCGTTATTCTATGAACAAGTCAATAGTAGTTGACTTGTTCGCAGAATACAATCGCATTCTATGAACAAGTTAATAGTAGTTGACTTGTTCGCAGAATACGATCGTATTCTATGAACAAGTTAAACCAATAATATTATTAATAAAAGCGAGCCGCGCCGCTATTTTACATTGTTACTTGTGTTCAATTAAACTTGCGGGTCGAATATGAATATGGTGTTTTACGAATCAACAAAATTATTTACAAGAGAAAGAAAAAATGAGTATGAAATGTTTCGATTCGTTATTCTATGAACAAGTCAATAGTAGTTGACTTGTTCGCAGAATACAATCGTATTCTATGAACAAGTCAATAGTAGTTGACTTGTTCACAGAATACGATCGCATTCTATGAACAAGTCAATAGTAGTTGACTTGTTCACAGAATACAATCGTATTCTATGAACAAGTTAAACCAATAATATTATTAATAAAAGCGAGCCGCGCCGCTATTTTACATTGTTACTTGTGTTCAATTAAACTTGCGGGTCGAATATGAATATGGTGTTTTACGAATCAACAAAATTATTTACAAGAGAAAGGAAAAATGAGTATGAAATGTTTCGATTCGTTATTCTATGAACAAGTCAATAGTAGTTGACTTGTTCGCAGAATACAATCGCATTCTATGAACAAGTTAATAGTAGTTGACTTGTTCGCAGAATACGATCGTATTCTATGAACAAGTCAATAGTAGTTGACTTGTTCACAGAATACAATCGTATTCTATGAACAAGTTAAACCAATAATATTATTAATAAAAGCGAGCCGCGCCGCTATTTTACATTGTTACTTGTGTTCAATTAAACTTGCGGGTCGAATATGAATATGGTGTTTTACGAATCAACAAAATTATTTACAAGAGAAAGGAAAAATGAGTATGAAATGTTTCGATTCGTTATTCTATGAACAAGTCAATAGTAGTTGACTTGTTCGCAGAATACAATCGCATTCTATGAACAAGTTAATAGTAGTTGACTTGTTCGCAGAATACGATCGTATTCTATGAACAAGTCAATAGTAGTTGACTTGTTCACAGAATACAATCGTATTCTATGAACAAGTTAAACCAATAATATTATTAATAAAAGCGAGCCGCGCCGCTATTTTACATTGTTACTTGTGTTCAATTAAACTTGCGGGTCGAATATGAATATGGTGTTTTACGAATCAACAAAATTATTTATAAGAGAAAGGAAAAATGAGTATGAAATGTTTCGATTCGTTATTCTATGAACAAGTCAATAGTAGTTGACTTGTTCGCAGAATACGATCGTATTCTATGAACAAGTCAATAGTAGTTGACTTGTTCATAGAATACAATCGTATTCTATGAACAAGTTAAACCAATAATATTATTAATAAAAGCGAGCCGCGCCGCTATTTTACATTGTTACTTGTGTTCAATTAAACTTGCGGGTCGAATATGAATATGGTGTTTTACGAATCAACAAAATTATTTACAAGAGAAAGGAAAAATGAGTATGAAATGTTTCGATTCGTTATTCTATGAACAAGTCAATAGTAGTTGACTTGTTCGCAGAATACGATCGTATTCTATGAACAAGTCAATAGTGGTTGACTTGTTCATAGAATACAATCGTATTCTATGAACAAGTTAAACCAATAATATTATTAATAAAAGCGAGCCGCGCCGCTATTTTACATTGTTACTTGTGTTCAATTAAACTTGCGGGTCGAATATGAATATGGTGTTTTACGAATCAACAAAATTATTTATAAGAGAAAGGAAAAATGAGTATGAAATGTTTCGATTCGTTATTCTATGAACAAGTCAATAGTAGTTGACTTGTTCGCAGAATACGATCGTATTCTATGAACAAGTCAATAGTAGTTGACTTGTTCATAGAATACAATCGTATTCTATGAACAAGTTAAACCAATAATATTATTAATAAAAGCGAGCCGCGCCGCTATTTTACATTGTTACTTGTGTTCAATTAAACTTGCGGGTCGAATATGAATATGGTGTTTTACGAATCAACAAAATTATTTATAAGAGAAAGGAAAAATGAGTATGAAATGTTTCGATTCGTTATTCTATGAACAAGTCAATAGTAGTTGACTTGTTCGCAGAATACGATCGTATTCTATTCGTATTCTACTTGAATTTATAACGAACTTATTAACGAAAATATTTTAAAAAATACGCGTTCGCCTCTGATCCTGCGAGCCAGCTGGATGTCCTTGGGCATAATGGTGACGCGCTTTGCGTGGATCGCGCACAGCTGTGGTGAATAATTCGTCGGTCGCCCTATTTGTACGGTATATTTATAAATATATAGCAAATTGTGATTTAACAAAAACTACCATCGAAATAATAAGATATAGGTTATTATTTACATGCAGTTAGGTGGGTAACAACTATTATAAGAAGAAAAAAGAAATAAACCCAGCCCAAAGACGCGCGGCCCCATGCTATTCTATGAACAAGTTAATTACTCAGCTTGTTCATAATTTCATCAAGGAAATAAATAACAACGGCTTATTGAGATAAATATATAAGAAAAAAAAAAAAAAAAAGAAAAGGAAACCCAGCCCAAAGGCGCGCCGCCAACGGCTATTCTATGAACAAGTTAATTTCTTAGCTTGTTCATAGAATTGAATCGCAATTAACTTGTTCATAGAATAGCCGTTGGCGGCGCGCCTTCGGGCTGGGCTTCCTTTTCTTTTTTTTTTTTGCGAACAAGTTAATTCTCTGTTTTGACTTGTTCATAGAATAAACGAAAAATAAAAAATAATAACGAAACTCCTTCCCGCTTCCCATGCCGACCGTTCCGCTCCCGGTC
>OV815319.1:4822393-5007497 GCA_929108375.1 Gymnoscelis rufifasciata | reverse complement strand
AAAATGACCACTAACGCCAACGTAACATTAAGAAGACAGAGACGCAGATCATTTTTGGATTTATCAGAAATAAATGCTGAAATTTCACAATTTAATTCGACGATTGCTGACGGAAGTTTATTAGAAACTTCAGTAAAAAGTGTACCTGAAGAATCTACGCTGAACATCGACCTAAAACAACAGATTCTTGAATTGCAAAATGAGTTAACAATCGCACATGAGGAAATTGCGAATCTTAGCTCCCAGTGCACAGTATTAAATAGAGAACTTGAAGAGAAATGTAGACAAAATGAATTACTAAAAAAAATTACAACGCAGCAAGTTTCACTCTCGCCGCGTATGTCACCCCGGCCAGGTTCAAGTGGTTCATTAATGAAAAAAATTAATACTATAAGAACAAAAACTCCACGTCTTTCTCCAATTCATCTGAACCACGAAACTGAAATAAGGGAAACGCCTGCAATAAAAAAACATTCGGTTCAGCGATCAAATCTAATGCAACTACAATTATCATCCAGCCCGAGACTAAAAACTCAAACTGCTAGCACTTCACATCTGTATAGTTTCGTCGCAGGAAAAGCAGAGGGCAGCAGCGCCATTTCAAAGGCGAAGATCCATATCATCGGCGATCAGCAGGCTCGGAACTTGACAACTAAGCTAAGCATGGATCGGAAAAATAAGTGGAATGATATGTACGACATATTTGGTACGGTTAAACCTTCGGCGACAAGTAGTGAATTACTATCTAACTTTAACATTAGTAAAATAAATAAAAATGATATTTGTGTTTTGTTTTTAGGAGCAAATGAAAAAAATCCATTTTCTCTGTTTGCTAACTTATGTAATTTTTTATACTCGCTTAAGGGGCAACTTGTTTTCATTGTTAATGTACAGTTTAATCGCTACTTAAATAAAAACAAATTAAATAACGAGTTGAGGTTACTTGTACGTAATTATAGTAACTGCAGGTTTATTCAGATGGATGATGGCTATGATGGTGAGGTACCTTACATTAGAAAATCAAAATTATTTTTACAAAATTTAAGTTTAAAAATAAACATTGAAATTGACAGTATAAATTACAACAAGCAATTTCTTGACAAAGGCAGATCACTGTGTACATTACGGTCGCATAAAAAGGGTAAACTTGGGAAAAATGTCCCTAAAGTAGGTACTATACCATACTATTTTCGTACGGCGGCTAAAAACCAAGGTATAAATCCTCCGGGAAATATGGTTAAGGGTCAATCAAATAGTGATACTTTACCTTTTTTTCAAAATGTACCGAGGGCAGCTACTCTTCGATGACAATTTTGCACCAAAATATTGCCGGTGCAATATCTAAAGCAGAGAACTTACAAGTGTCACTATCCGAACTGCGACAAAACGGTACTTCTGTTAATATATTATGTTTAACGGAGACGTTTATATTAAAAGACCACGAGCAATTACTTAAGATAGCTGGATTCAGAATGGCTGCCTCATTCTCGCGTTCCGACTCGAAGCGCGGGGGTGCGTGTATTATGTTAGAGAACGGGTTGCAGTTTAGGGTTCTTCAATCTGTAAACGATGTAGCTTGTAAATTTTGCTTTGAAAGTACTGGAGTTGAGTTACTAAGTTATAACATAGCTTTGATATGCATCTATCGTACCCCAAATAGTAGCATTTCAATATTTTTTGACAAACTCAATAGCTTACTACATATATTATCCCGAAAATACAAAAAAGTAATTCTTTGTGGTGACTGGAACATTGATGTACTAAAACATAATAAACATACTAGTGAATTAAGAAGTATTTTTGACAATTTCAACTTAGAATTGCACATCAAATCTCCAACCCGAAATTTAGCTTGCTTGGACCTTTTTGTGAGTAACATTAAAAATGTTACTGGTAAGGTACACTGTTTAGCTCTATCAGATCATGAAATGGGGCAAACAATAGAGATTCCAATGAAGGTCAACATCACAAAATCAGAGTGGACAGAATGTAGAAGGGATTGCAGCCCCGAAAACGAGCAAAAATTCTGTAACTACTTAGCGTCTCTATCATTTTCAGATGTATATGAGAGTAATACTACAAATACGGCTTTTAATAATTTTCATGAACTGTTGACTCTATTCTTTGACTTGTGTTTTCCAATTTACTTAACCAAGAAAAGATTTAGAGGTAAAGGCTGCAGTTGGCTTACAAAAGGTTTAAAGAGATCTAGCATTAAAAAAAGATGTCTCTATATTAGGTTAAAATTGACGAAATCCGACAAAAGAATGGCTAAATATTATAAGCAATATAGTAAAATACTTAAAAATTGTACACATAAATCGCAGCAAATACAAAATTTGAAATATATTAAAAAGAACAGTAACAAGTGTAGAGCAGTATGGAAAATTATAAATGAAAATATTAATGACGTGAATGAAACTAATGACATAAAAGAAATAATTGACATTAAAAATATAATTTATAAGGAACCTCAGGACATATGTGAAAAATTTAATCAACATTTTATTGAAATGACAAAAATTCCAAATCCCAAATTTCAGCTGCAAAATTCTAATAACAACATTAATTCAAACTGTTCCTCAATATTCTTACATCCTACTAATCCGGATGAAGTATTAAAGGTCATTAAGAAATTAAAAAATACAAATTCAGTGGGAATAGATGGTTTAAGTACGAGAGTAATTAAACTATGTGCCAGCTCTATTTCTAGACCACTGAGCCATATAGTAAATATGTCCTTTGAGGAAGGCGTGTTTCCGTCTAATCTAAAAATATCAATTGTGAAACCACTCTTCAAAAAAGGCGAAAAAAATGACATAAATAATTATAGACCAGTGACATTAATACCTATCCTATCAAAAATATTTGAAAAATTAATTTTATCAAGACTTCAGTCATTTACTACAGCTAATGAAATACTAAAGCCTGAACAATTTGGTTTTAGAAAGAACAGCACCACAACACTTGCCTGCTTCAATTTAATCAAGCTTGTTACGGAGGCTTTGAATGACAAAGTCCCTGTAGTGGCGCTGCTCTTAGACATGTCAAAGGCGTTTGATTTTGTTGACCATAGAACGCTTCTTTTTAAATTAGGTAAATATGGTATAAGGGGGAAAGCAAATGAGTGGCTAGAAAGTTACCTAGAGAATAGACAGCAGTGCGTTGAAATATCAAAAATCGTAAATAATAAGAAAACAGTTTTTAGATCTGAACTAAATACAAACAACTTTGGGGTTCCACAAGGGAGCGTACTTGGCCCGTTTCTCTTCCTTATCTACATAAATGACCTTCCTGACATTATAAAGCATAAAACAATATTATTTGCAGATGACACAACGATTATTATTAGAGGACATAATAAATTGACGTTCGAAAGAGAAATAACTGACGCTCTTACTAAGACAATTGAATGGCTGAATCAAAATAATCTTAACATTAACCTGAGTAAAACTAATATAATTCAATTTGGGACATACAAAAATTTAAATGCAAATATTAACATTAATTATGACAAAGCACTTATAGCGGAAGAACAGAATGTAAAATTCTTAGGTATTTTAATTGACAAACACTTAAACTGGAAAGCACATATTGATCAAATTTGCATTAAAATAGATAAATTCGTGTATGCAATTAGGAATCTTAGACTGCGCGTATCTATGGAGGCTGCTCTCACAGCGTACCATGGCTACGTCTCATCGATATTGGCCTACGGTCTCATAATGTGGGGAAACTCTGTAGACTTCAACAGAGCTTTTAGAGCTCAAAAAAAGTCCATCCGCGCTATATGTGGATACTGGAGCACAGACAGCTGTAAGCCATTGTTTAGGAGTTTTAGGATCCTACCACTACCGTGCATGTATATCAGAGATGTATGTGTCTTTGTCAAGCAATATCCTCAGTATTTTAAGCGGCATGCAGATGTTCTGACTAGACATACTCGGCACAAAAATAGGTTATACGTCCCACCATGTCGGCTTAAGCTAGTTAAACGTAATTCTTTCTATCATGCCATTACTATCTACAATAAACTACCTGACGCTTTAAAAGATAATTTAAATTTAAATCAATTTAAGATTAAATTAAGAGACTGGCTTTTAGAAAATTGTTTTTATGACATGCATGAATATATGAATTTCAAAACCTGACATATAACCTAATTACCAATTATGATTAAATTTTCAATTAATTAATGTGTATTCGTTATTCTTATTATTAAATTAGTTTTTTTAATGTATATTTTAGTGTTATATTATAGATAATAACTTGTAATTATTAGAGATTTGCACACCTGTTTAGGTAGAGTGTTAATGGACATTTAATTTAGATTTAAGACCTATTGTACAAACATTCTCGCAAATAAATGAATTATTATGAATTATTATGAATGGATCTGCTTATATTTTAATGTTGGGAATTATTGTATCAGTCAGAGATTAGCATAGTTAAATCTCCAAAATCGTAGCTATATTGGGAAGTAAAATATCGGCTCGTTATTAAAATAAACATACCAGCTTTTTGTGCCATGGAAACCATCTTTCCTATTTTCTTTTGCTGTCTAGAGCAAAGACCTGTTATTCTTTTTGGTAACATACAACCATCAGATCTAACGAACTGGCTCAGGATTAGGACATCAGTATGTTTTACATCTAGTCCTAGAGCACACAATGTAGCATTGAGGCTTATCCGTACTTCTCCCATTAGAGATCAAGGCTTGTTCATTAGCTTTGGCCAGAGAAGGTATATTTTCCGCTCGTACGAGTAATTGTGAGCGAGGTGATGGTACATTCACCGCTTTGACAATAACAGTATCTCCTTCTGTGCGTTCCTGGACTGAAATCAAGATTAATAATTATACGAATTGAAAACTTATATAGTTCATGTATTTATACATAGAGGTTATGTTCGGCAAATAAACTTGCAACTAAATTACACTAGAATTTTACTAAATACTTACCGTAAAACTACACAATTATGGTCCAGGGCCTCAACTATAGTCCAGATACCCCTTCGAGCAAATTAAGTCCTCCTATGGTTTCAGTGACATTTATGGCAAATGTTCATTACTATTTTGTATAGTTACTTGACAAGCGAACTACTTCCGTGGTTTGCCATCAGATGACGCTCTGGAATCAATTTATTAGGTATTGTGTGAGATTACCCGGTTTTAAAGTGTTCTGTGTGCTCTGCAAACTTTTATTTGAAATTATAGTTGGAAGTGAGAGAAACGATACGGATCTCGATCTAAATGAAAGGTAATGTTGTTAACAAGTATTTATGATATTGTTTACGGTGTAATTGTATTTATTTTAGAAACTGTATATTTATTTTCTAATTTTGGTACTTAGTGTAAGGTTAATATAGATACTAAGTTAATTTATGTATATTTTAATCAAATGTTTAATTCGTTCTAAATTCATAGTTTTGTTAATTATAATTTTTACATGTATTATCGTGACCTAAAAGTATGTATTTAAAGGCAACTTCCGGTTTATTGTTTGAGTTGACTTTATTTCGTAAGCCAATCGGCGCTCGCACACGCCACCGCTGTCGAGCGCACCGACCAATGAGGAGTGAGACCAAGTTGTCAAGTAGGGTTCGAGCGCTCGACGGCGGAACGCGACGGCCGGGCATTGGAACGGTGGCACTAGTCTAGGCAAGACAATGGAATATTACAAGCTAATAAAGAGTAGGAATTTTGTGAAAAATTAAAGTGGATTTTATTCTGACCAAACCCAAAAGGTCAGAAGTGGGATAGACGAGAGGATTTCATATCTTCTAAAAACGCCCACGGCTCGGAAAAACGTAAGTATTGATTTAATTCCTAAAAACATTTTATTTTAACGGGTAGATCGTTTCTGTTTTCCCTCTATCTCTTCGATTTCCTTTTTAGTATTACATGTAAGTTTACAGTATTAGTTACTAAGTCCTTAATCCTTTTCCCCATTTTTTGTATGGGTATTGAGTATTTTTTTTTTTCCAGTTAATAATATATATTTAAATTTTAAATTTTGCCTATCTACCATGTCTTATTGACTTCGGAAGAACAAACTAGCAATTTAGTACTTTGTTTTGGTTATGAAATCGTTTAATTAAATAAAATTAGCATGCGATGAATCCAAAACTTGTCTAGAACCGATCTTTAGTCTAGTAGCGGCGCGGGTCCGGTCAAGGGCTCCAGTGTTTCTTTGTTTTACAAGCACTTTCTCCTTCGAGTTTAATAATCTGTTTATGTAGGTATATCTATATATAAAAGAAAGTCGTGTTAGTTACACCACTTATAACTCAAGAACGGTAGAACAGATTTGGGTGAAAATTGGTATGGATGTAGCTTAGAGCCAGGAGACGGACATAAGATACTTTTCATCCCGGTCGACAGCGTTCCCGTGTGACTTGACATGAAACGTCAGTCACTATAAAACGTGTTATAACAAAAAAGAATCAGACTTGGAATAACAAAACGCAAATGATAGCTATGTAATTGACGTATAATGACAGCTATGTAATGACGTATAGATGACAATTTGATACTTGTAAGAAATCAATATTCAAACTATCTATATATATAAAAATGAATCCCTATTACCCTTGGTCACGGTATCACGCCTGAATGGCTGGACCGATTTCGCTAATTCTTTTTTTGTTCTGTTCGTTTTTATCAGGAGAAGGTTCTTATGAAAGAAAAAAATAAAGGAAATTGCGCGGAAAATTAGAAAATTTAAAATTACTTAACCACCATATAAAATTATTAAATTTTTTAATGTAACTTTAAGACATTTGACATAGAATTGATTGAATGCGTGCTGAAAATATATTCAAAAGAGGATGACTTTGATTTAATTAACTTAATGAAATCAAGAATCTGCTCATTTATAGCGTCTAAGACGGAACAAAGTTCGCCGGGTCAGCTAGTATATAATATATCAGATGTAAAGTAACCATAACACGAGCTTAGAGCTTACCACGGGGTTAGATATTGCTGTGTGATAGATAGATAATAACTTTATTGCACACCAATGCTTACAGACTAACTTAAAAATAACAATCAATAGCCACATACGTTGTACAATCGGCGGCCTTATCACTTAAAGCGATCTCTTCCAGGCAACCTTTTGATGGATAGGATATGTTAGGAACACCAAAGACGGTGCACAAAGATCATAGCATATACATAGATAATATGAAAAAGAAATAAAAATAAATAATAAATACATACATTAAATAAGAAAAAAATAGGAGAAAATACATAAGTATAATAAACGATAAATGTATTATTAATATATCACTACATGGTAGATAGTGTTGATGAACCATGCCTATAAAGATATTTAAGGATTTTGCTGTGTGATGTTTGCATAATCCTATTATTTTTTTAGTATTAGTATCAAGTTTTCATAACATAGAACCTAGATTGTGTGTTTGATGTAGGTTCAAAGGTCAAATGGGTTGAAAGGTCAAATGGGTCAAAAGGTCAAATGGGTCGAAAGGTCAAATGGGTCGAAAGGTCAAATGGGTCGAAAGGTCATTTGGGTCGAAAGGTCAAATGGGTCGAAAGGTCAAACAGATCCAATGGGTTGAAAGGTCAAATAAGTCAAAAGGTCAAATCGGTTGAAAGGTCAAATTGGTAAAAAGGTCAAATTGGTTGAAAGGTCAACTGGGTCGAAAGGTCATTTGGGTCGAAAGGTCAAATAAGTCGAAAGGTCAAATGGGTCGAAAGGTCAAATGGGTCGAAAGGTCAAATGGGTCGAAAAGTCAAATGGGTCGAAATGTCAAACAGGTCCAATGGGTTGAAAGGTCAAATAAGTCAAAAGGTCAAATCGGTTGAAAGGTGAAATGAGTCGAAAGGTTAAATTGGTAAAAAGGTCAAATTGGTTGAAAGGTCAACTGGGTGGAAAGGTCAAATGGGTTGAAAGGTCAACTGGGTGGGAAGGCAAATGTTTTTCTTTTGGTTTGTTTAGACAATTTATTTACTTATTTATTATTTTTTGCCCGGTTAAGCTGCTTTCTGGAAGTTTCAGATACAATGGATGAGGATGCAGGAGAAGCTCGAGGTGATGGGCAACGGAGTGGAAGGACCCTAGGTGGAGGGTACGACAAAATAAAGTCCCGAGGATAGGGGCCCACAGAAGGAGAGACCCTAGGTTGGAGGGTACGACAAAATAAAGTCCCGAGGATAGGGGCCCACAGAAGGAGAGACCCAAGGTGGTGGGTACAAAGAGGGAGAGACCCAAGGTGGTGGGTACAAAGAAGGAGAGACCCAAGGTGGTGGGTACAAAGAAGGAGAGACCCAAGGTGGTGGGTACAAAGAAGGACAGACCCAAGGTGGTGGGTTCACGAAGGTAAAGTCCCAAGTGGGTGGGCACAGGAAAGTCAAATCCCTGTGGGATGGGTTGACTTTAAGGTTTCAGGAAATGTCGAACAATAAAGGGGAGAGTAAGGAGTGCTACTCAACTGAGGACGATGGTGAAATGTATGCGAGGCGAAAACAAACTCACATTTCTATTGGCCTCTAACATATATTGTAGGGTCTCTAACATATATTGTAGGTCACTGTGTCTCACTTATTAAGGCAATGTCATCCACAAATCGTAGATGGTTCAAATATTCACTGTTTATATTTATACCAAGGCCCGACCACTGTAGTTGTTTAAATATGTATTCTAAGAGAGAGTTAAATAGGTTTGGTGAAATCGGGTCCCCCTGTCTCACGCCTCGTTCCAGCTGGAACACGTCGCCTTTGGTTTCTATTCTGACAGTGGCTTTACTGCGTTTATGGATTTCAATCATTATTTTAATATCTCCCTTCTTAGTCGGTCACTCTTGACAGAGTGGTCGTGGTTATGGGGGGTCCTTATATTGGGTTGCTGCTTTTGCAATGCGCCGCCATTGTTCCCTGTTAGTTGCGGTGCGGGAGCAGTCGGTAATGGTGGACTGAGTCAATTTTGAGATGAGGTCCGACCACCTTGTTGGAGAGCGACCACGAGACCTCTTTCAATATAGTTGTATGGTATTCCTTGGTCTATCAATGCCTTCCATAGATGGTTATGGTGTACTGTATCAAATGCCTTGGAATAGTCAACATAGGCTATTTATAGCGTTTTTCTGTATTCCAAATATTTTTCTATGATTTGTCTTATAGTAAATATTATGTGGTCAGTGGTAGAATAGTTCTTTCTAAAGCCAGCCTGCCACGAGGTTGTTCGAAGTCTAGAATTTTATTGAGTCTATTAATTATTATAGTGGTGAATAGCTTATACGTTGATTGCAATAAGCTGATTGGCCTATAGTTATTTATGTTTAGTGGGTTCTTTTTTTTGTAGAGTAAGGTTATAATTGATGTTTCCCATTGTTCCGGAATATGTTGTGTATGGATGATGTTGTTAAATAAACTTGCTAGCAAAGGTGCGAGTGGTTCAGACATAGCTTTTAGTACATCGTTGATAACGTTATCTTCTCCCAGGCTCTTCATGGATTTTAAACTATTTATGTTTTTCTTTACTTTAATTACTAAGATTAGTGGTACTTCATCTAAGTGAGCTTGGTTAACAGGTCTGTAATGAGGTTGACATTGATTTTTATTCTGGCGGTATAGATTTTTGTAAAAATCTGTTGAGACTTTTTAGGATATGTTTTCTGTTTGTGATCTTTCCTTCTGTATTGTCTTTCAGTGTTTGTATCCATTCTTTATTGTTAGTCAATCTTTTCATATTGTTCTTGGATGTTAGGTTTTTCGGTGATTGTTTTTGATAAGTTCACAAAATTTGTTTGGAGTGACTGGACGTCCGCTTTGTAAGTACATGCCGTTTAATTTTAAATGATTTTCTGTCTTTTCTTATTGTAGTAGTAAGAGATAGGGTAGCCCGTACCATTCGATGGTCTGTTGGTTGTGTGGTTGTTACTATTTCGATATTCTGTATAACTTTAGTGTTAGATTTACTAGTAATGAAGAAATCGATTTCACTAAGTGTGTTTCCGTCCGGAGAGCGCCAAGTCCATTTTGTTCTTCGATTTCTTCTTAAAATGAGTATTCATAATGTATAGCTCGTTCTCTAGGCAAAAGTGGATGAGCATTTTGCCTCGTTTGTTTCGTGACCCGTATCCCATGGTCCTAACACCGAAGAATCATTAGAACAGCGTTGACCAATTTTGGCGTTGAAATCTCCCATCAATATCTTGTTTCTTTTCTCGGTAGGCGCGTAGACTTGTATCAAGCACAGATTATTATTTTTAAAGCGTAAGTCAAGTCTTGCTACTCTGTCGGATATGGCTTGGAAATCTATTATAGTTTTCTTTAGTTCCTTTTTCACAACAAATCCTACGCCATTCCTTCCACTCTTCTTACCGGTGTAAAGAAAAATATAGGACTCATATTCAATTATATGTGTACCTTCTTTTTTTACCTCAGATAATCCTATTATGTACCACTTAATGTTGCGGATGGCATGTTCAAGGTCTTCTTGTCGACCGGTTTCTACTAGAGATCTTACATTTAATGTGCAAATATATGTTATGTTATTTGGTTTGTTTTTGTGGATAAATGGAGGGTGGTGGTCATCTTCTCCCATGGTGACCAGCCATTTTGGGAGAGTTATGGTTTTCTTCTTTATTTTGTTTCTTGATATGTTTGTTATTATTATTATGGAGGGAGACCACTAGTTGCTACTGTTGTTGGTCATCACTTTCAGTGTCACTCGTGACTTCTGCTGTTGGTGTATTTGTTATATTCCGTGCTTGTATGTAGGATTCTATGGATTTGTTTTTTTTTTTTTATTATTTTAGAACATTTTTTTTGTGTGCAATCTTTGTAATAGCTTCCGGTGATGAGTTTTGTTTTTTTTTGTTTACGATTACTTGTAGACGGCATATTTAGTTTGGAATATTTCGGAAAGCTAGTCTTCTTATGATTTTCATTGTTCAAAATTATGATTTTATCATACCTTATGGCAATATTTTCACCTTGTTCTTTGCGTTGCTTGAATTCTAAGTTCTTTCCTTTTTTCCAATATCTTTGGTGTGAAATCTTCTTTTAGGTAGGTGGTAGAATCTTTCAGATGGTGTCGATTTTTTTTAAGATTTGTATTTTCATACCCAGCGTGCAAAAGGTTACAGTTATAGGCCTCACTTTGTTTGTTAGTTTTCCTATTCTTCTGACGGATTTTTTTTAACATTTTCATAATATCTTCTTATTTAAAACTTATTCGAATGTCAATCTAAATAGTTAAAATAACATTTGTTGATGTGCACTGACAGTTTATCTATGAATTTATTAAGTTTTTGCTTTATATTTTTCACTTTTTCAATTTCTTGTAATTATTTAGTACAGAGACAATGTTTACATAGGCACAGTGGCGCCTCCACCGTCTAATCTAAATAGTTAAAATAAATATCAAGTAGATCATAGTAACTGTAAGAAAAAAATAAATGTGAAATCGTTATTATTGTTAAGAATACTTTATTGCACAGTATAAATACAGAGTTGTACAAAAGGTGGGCTTAGTGCCAAGGCATTTTCTACCTGCCAACCTCGGACAGGTTTGGGATAAAAAGTTGGCGCGCAAGAATGTATAAAAGTGGCTTAATCTAAAGAGTTACAATATTAAAGTGTAAGGTACATAATTAAAACAATCAAAAATATAACAAAAACAATTCTAAATATATGTTTTATATTTAAAACACACACACATACATATATACATACAAATATATAATGAATAAAAGGGATGGTTTGATAAGTTATGTATATAATTTTATCAAGATAGAAGTTTTAGTTGCTCGTTTGAAGTGGTCTTTTGTTTCTGCTTTTCTGATATGAGGTTAATAATTAATATCATTAAGTTAATAATTAATATATATCTTGTCCGATTGTTAAGCGAGAGGACTTGCTTCAAGTAGGATGGCCGAGCTGTAAGGTTAATATAGATACTAAGTTAATTTATGTATATTTTAATCAAATGTTTAATTCGTTCTAAATTCATAGTTTTGTTAATTATAATTTTTACATGTATTATCGTGACCTAAAAGTATGTATTTAAAGGCAACTTCCGGTTTATTGTTTGAGTTGACTTTATTTCGTAAGCCAATCGGCGCTCGCACACGCCACCGCTGTCGAGCGCACCGACCAATGAGGAGTGAGACCAAGTTGTCAAGTAGGGTTCGAGCGCTCGACGGCGGAACGCGACGGCCGGGCATTGGAACGGTGGCACTAGTCTAGGCAAGACAATGGAATATTACAAGCTAATAAAGAGTAGGAATTTTGTGAAAAATTAAAGTGGATTTTATTCTGACCAAACCCAAAATTAGATTTCAAGTATGGTCCTAACATTTTTATGGACCATAATTAAAATTAGTTTTTTTGTTTCAGAAAATGATGTCAAGGGACAAACTAATGAGACGAAAAGTAGGAGGGCGTGCTTACAGGTGCTACAGTGAGCGCCAGAACGAACCAGAACCTTCGACTTCAAAGAACGTCAAAATAAAATCTAAGAAAAGATTTTGTACTAGTGAACTACGAAGGAGAAACGTGGCCAGGGCAAGTAAAGACTGTAGAGTTAGATGGAGCATTCATCAGCTGTTTATCACGCTGTGGATTATCTTGGAAGTGGCCTGAGAAACCGGACTGTATATTTTATCCACTCAACAAGATTCTATGCTCAATCAAACCCCCTACAAAATTGAGCACGAAGCGTGCATTGTTCCGTGTGGCAGAACTCGAATATAAATGGGGGAAAACAAAGAAGTCAAGTTATATTTAAAAATATGTACTTATTTTTTTATTTTTTTTTAATAATAAATAAATAATTCTTAATTAACGAGTAATTTAGATTTTTTGGTCAGTTTTTCGTAATTTAGGCTATATAACTTACTTTGATCTCAATATGTTGTGTTTTTAGGCAATTATACCTACTTTGACCTCATTATGTCGTGTTTTTCTTAAACGCTACACTACGTCCAATCAAATAAAACACCCAACTCTGGTCTAATGTGCCACAATAAGCGTACCGACTATGATTTAATAATTGGACTTTAGTTGTCAACACACCGTACAACAATGGTCCAAATTTCAGTAAAAAAAAAATATATTGATAAAGCAAAATACTATATTTGGCCTAAATGTGTCAATTTACTATATCATACTGTATCCAAAACCAACAATAGGTACAAATTAAATCAATCCATTCATGTGTAACTAATTACTTCAATTCGAAACCTGGCTAATCTGGACCATATTTGTGTAGTTTTACGGTACTTGTTTTAAGATTTAATTGTCCAGTGGTGGAAATACACCGAACCGTAGAAGAAATTACAACATTTTTGGCTAGAGAATACCCAGCTCGCACAAGTGCCGCCATGATTGTTTATGTTTACTTGTTCAGTGACAGTACAGTACAGTTACAGTACATACAGACAGTAATACAGTCAGTTGACTGACAGATAAGCCGAGCCATCCATCTGTCACTGGCTGCCCACGCTCCGTTTCGTTTCTCCTTGTTAATATAGTAGAAAATATTAAAATACTAACGGTAACACCAACTTCATGAGTAATTTGCATTTTGGCGGTAATTTTAAACAAAGATTTTGAAGTATTATTGAATAAGATTGGATAGTTAATGTTATTGCTGTGTAGAGCTCGTCTAGAGCAGGGATAAAAAATTAAAAATAGCTTTACTGGAGGTGCAGTTTCGAATACTGCGAGCGAAGGTTACGGATGCGTCTGAATAAACAAAATAGCGAAACGAGTTTTATTTTTATATAAGTAAAATAAATAAAACTAGTTTTATTAACTGTACAACAGGGCTCAACTGAAGGGGAAAAATACCATAACTCTACACAACACATACCTACATAAGCACCTCTTTTAATGCTCTCACTGCTGTGACACGGGGACTTCTCTCTTGACGAGAGAGATTAGGCCTTTATTCACAACGCTTAGGTACCTTTCGTTTTTGATAAAACTTTAGGCGATGATGTTATCAAGTTGTTGATTTAAAAGTTTACTCATAAATATGTATATCACTCCGAGACTGAAAAATTATATGCAGTTATTGCTAAAGGCTTTCTTTTGTCTTGTTGTAAAACAAAGTATTGCACTACCTATTTAAAAATATGCTATTGATAGAAATAATTTGAGGTTACAAAAACAGTGCCCTATAAAAGGCGCTGTCAACAGGAACGGGTCTCTCACTCTCCTCCGTCGACCGAGACACGTTCTCGGTGACCCACTAGACCCCATCTCAGCCGCTAACCCGGAGTTAGCATCCCCCAGTCCCGATTTAGAAAATAACATACAAACTAAAAACCGGACCCGCCGGCGGGGCCGAAGAATCCCTATTTCCGCCCGTAGGTGTAATTTTACACCCGGGCGTAATAATCCATAGTCCTCTTATATACTGGCAACAGCCCAAGCCGAGGTCCGTTCCTAAGTGGAGCCCTTGTGCGTGTTGCCCCAACCTAACTTTTGGGGCGCCGCCCTAACGGAACACCGATGCTAACGCGTCGGGTTCGGTTAGGACGCCGCCTTGGTTGAGACGCCCTCTGCGTCCGCCACAGTCCGGTAACGCTGTCATGGCCATCTGCGGTCAACAGCATCAAATGTCCATTCGAAAAAAAAAAAAAAAAAAAAAAAAAAACGGGTCTCTCATTCCACATCGAGTCTTCGCGCTGAAAGGACCTCTCTCTCTTGTGTGCATTGGTATCGTTTAGATTCAGTGTCCATTCGCTATTTTTGTGTCGGTTTGATCATAATCTTTTGTTTTCTGTAAAATTACTTTTTAGGTTAATAAATTTTGTTTTTTTTTAAATCATTTTGCTTTTGATTCCTAAAATCAGAAGTGGGATTGTTCTCATTGTCCACATTCATTCTGACTAGTTTCAAGTTTCACAAACTCAGTTTTTGAAGATTTTAATTTTGTGCTTTGTTTACATTTTCTAACAAAGGTGCATCGTTGCACCGTTATTGTCTTTGTGTTTTCAAGGAAATGAGGACGAGCCGCACCCGGTCTCGTCAAGGACGGCGCTTAATGAGGCCGTGGCGCTCGCGGTCCCGGGCGTCTCGTGGCCGGCGCTCTCGCAGCCACACGGGCGGCTTAGGCGCATCTCCGGACAGCCGGCGCTCGCGGGACGGGCGCTCTGGTGAAGCTGCCGACTGCCGGCGCTCGCTGGACGGGCGCTCTGGTGGAGCTGCCGACTGCCGGCGCTCGCTGGACGGGCGCTCTGGTGGAGCTGCCGACTGCCGGCGCTCGCTGGACGGGCGCTCTGGTGGAGCTGCCGACTGCCGGCGCTCGCGGGACGGGCGCTCTGGTGGAGCTGCCGACTGCCGGCGCTCGCTGGACGGGCGCTCTGGTGGAGCTGCCGACTGCCGGCGCTCGCTGGACGGGCGCTCTGGTGGAGCTGCCGACTGCCGGTGCTCGCTGGACGGGCGCTCTGGTGGAGCTGCCGACTGCCGGCGCTCGCTGGACGGGCGCTCTGGTGGAGCTGCCGACTGCCGGCGCTCGCTGGACGGGCGCTCTGGTGGAGCCGGCGACTGCCGTCACTCGCTTGTCGGGCGCTCAGGCGTATCTCCGGGCTGCCGCTCTCGTGATGGGCGTTTCCGAGGGCCCTCGCGCTGCCGTTCTCGCTGCCAGCAGCCACAGAGCGCATGGCACCGCCACTGCGGCGATCGCCGATTGCGCAGCCCACTGCGCAGTCGCTCCCGTGACAGGCGCACACGTCGCCGCTCGCAAGCCGGGCGGTCTCCGGAACCATCTCGTAATCAACAAGACAGGTATCGCAGAGCAATTGTAAGTCTTTTGTAAAAGTGTTTTGTCACGTTTAGAGCCATTAGGTCGTACTCATCATTATTATGTGTCAAACTTTGATCCAAGTATACCATGATGGCGCTTGGTTTGAAGAGGTAGACAGGGCTAAATCGATTAACGTATGTGACTACCGGAATGTTTATCTCGAATAGGCTAGATCATGGCTTAGTGAATGGGTGTCCAACGATAGGTCGTGGACTAACTTCAAAGAAGATTTCAAACCTTTGTGTTTAAAAAAAAAGTAGACTCAGCAAACATTATCTTTGAGGTTATGTCCACGTACTCTGATAAATTCCAGACATATGCGGAGTTTGCGCGTAAGTCATTGCTTCGCTTACGTATAGTTCGGTGTCTCAGCGATGACCTTACGAGGGACATTATATTGAGAGATATTACGGACTCCCCCCGTGATATAACTGCCATTAATGCTAACCTAAAACCGAATTGACTTGGTTAATTATCTATCAAGTTTTATTAAGCCAGGTAAAAGTACCACTACTCACATTCGCACGAATGTCCAAGGGAATGCAAATAGCCATCATAAAATACAGGGTTATAAGAAATCTTTTAATACAGATAAAAAATAATAAATGCTATTTGTGTAGTGAGGCAGGACATAGGCAAGCTACTAAGAGTTTAAAATTGAACACTGAGTAACCTTCAGTTGCCAAGCCTAATAGGAGCCCTAATCTAATGTATAAAATTCTCGTGTCGCAGTTTTCGTTGCCGTGCTCCTCCGGCTTGACTGATTTTGATGAAATTTTTGAGCTTGTCCGGTGTCTATGAAAACGATCCGGCATCTATTTTTCATTTTCAGACATCATTTGTCAGCTAGTAAATCATATATATGTGCCTTTTGCAAAAACCTGGCCACGAATGAATGAAAAACAGTGCTTTGCTAAACAGCGAGCAGAGGCCAGTTCGGATAAAAATAAAATAAAAATAACTACTTTTGTTCCACCCCACCAAACAAACGCAGTGATATAGTGGTAGGAGTAGTCCAAGGTGTTCCCATCGACATATTGATCGACAGTGGTGCCATCCATCTGCGTGTCACTAATCTCTTCTGAGTGCTGAGTCTGAGTTTACAAATTGTAGTTAACTTTCTCGATCGTGAGAACGTTAACTATAATTTGTATGGGATCGAAACAGCGCCTCTTGTGGCAAACTTGAGAAACATAATTTGCTAGTTTGAGATTCACTATCGACCGTCGATCGTCGACTCGTTTACGCTCACGTTCGAAAGTGAGAACGTTAACGCATTTGATTGGTTGTTTGAAAATTTTCCCGAGTTCGTGTTACCATTTTTGACATTCGAATAGTAAACGCGCTCGAAAAAGTATTCGTCTAGCATTCACTTAGAATTTCTCAGTGAGTAGAGGTGAGAGTGCAAAGTTATTCAGTAAAATCATTAATATTTACAAATAAATTATGGCCGGACGTTTCTTTTTCGCTTGGATATCGTCTTACAAAGACAGCTTTTAAGTTTTTGTGCAGAGAATTAAAACAATTGACGAATTTAAGGTCCTCTCAACTCGTTTTGTTGGAACTTATATTATGTACTTTTTGTTATTTATTAATTAAAATATTAAAAAGTACCTAGCTATAGTTTCGACACCTAATTAATTTGTTCTTCGCAGGTGTTCACGGCTCTCTTCTTTTTTGCTTCTGGTTCATACAAAAGCCAATTTGAGTAGCAAAACAATGCAATGATATTTTTTTCAGTTACCTATGTGATGATCAATACTACATTTTAAATGTTAACCCTAAGTTTGGAGGTGCAAAGCATGATTCTTTGTATGGGAAAACAATGACTTGAATACATAAATTCAATCTCTGCATCAAAATAGAGAAATGGTCTGGCTTCTATATAGGTAAAGTATCTTTAGGTACTTGATTTATTAAAATGCATTATGTTTTGATCCCTTTCACTATTCTATCTTTTACATAATTATTTATTTTTAGGAGACTCTGGATACCCTCAGCGCCCAGGCTAATGACTCCAATTTTAGATGCAAATACTGGTACACCAGAGGCCAATTATAATAACAAGCAAATGAGGGCTAGAGTAATAATAGAAAATACATTTTCAAATGCTGAAAAACAGATGGTAGTGCTTAGACAAGGATGGAGTTCACTCCATCCACTTCAAGCCACTCAAATATGCTTCTATTATTATAGCATACTCAGTATTGCATAACATAGTTATCAATCTTGGCATTGATCTAAATCTTACTCGGTGTCCAAGTAAGATTTAGGTGGGTCTAGTTAAGGTAAAATATTTCATATGATATTATAACAAAATACCTATTTATGTTACAATTAATCATATCTAGTTCCAGGAAACTTAAATAGTGAACGGGGTTACAATGACTATGTGGAAGGAGCTGGAGCTACCAGCGGACCAATTTTAGTAAGAAGACTGATAAATAGTGTGTGATATATATATGTATGTAGTTCTCAGTTATATATTGTGTTAATGTACTATTGCTATTTATAGAAGTGTGCTTAGGATTATAAGGTTAAGGATATTGTATTGTGACAATGAATAAATAAACAAAATTATATAAGATGAACTTTATTTTTTTACCTAATTAGACAGTCAGAATTGACAAGTTAAATTTATAAACTTATATACTTATATTTACAAGAATATAAACTAATCATTACAGAGTCTATTAACTAACTTATCTTAAACTCTTATTCCTATTGCTTGCCAATCTCTGGCTCTGCGCTTCCATCTCCCTAATCATATTTTGCTCTCTCCTCAAGCTTATGTTACTCTATTATAAACTTTCTCCAAAACTCTTCAGCTTGTAGAAAATTTTGTGCTAGCCTCAAAATTCTTCAAGGAATTCTTGCATGGCAAGGTGGTGTTTGCCCAAAGCAAGCAGGCTCAGGCCGAATCAGATTGCTCTCACAGAGCCTTATAGGAGAGTGCATGGGCATCTGTAAAAATACATTAATGTTATTGTAATCTTATTAACATTATAATTATGTTATCCTTAAAAAAGTTAAGTCTTACCTTCCAGTGCTTCCAATGTTGTGAAATAAATCTCAAAAACAAATCCAATATTGTGACAATATTGTGAACTGGGGTTGTTACAGTAATTCTTTGACTGGGGCTTAGGACTGGGGTAACATATGATGTTGATGGCCCAGGTTCATCCCAATGTCTGAGGTCTCCATGCCTAGAAACAACAATAAACTTAGTTTTTTCTTCGTCGATGAAACAACTTCACATAAATAGATCTAAACATCAAATAAATTATCAAACACTCACTGCTCCATGAACTTGTCTTCATTTTTAGACTGTTTAACTCATAGTTTCAATTTATTATTAATTTATCGGCCGCTCGGCCGGCCACTTCTTCCTACTCGAACGAAAGTTTTCATTTCAAACGTAAACAAAACACAGAATAATCATAACATTTTTGATAGACAGCTGCTTCTTGACAAAATACTAGTAAAAATATCATTCTGAATTTGGCCGGTTAATGATTTGATGACGTCATGCTACCACCCTAACAATAATATTTAACTATGCTCACGGTGAGTGAACGCTTTCGTATAGTTTTTGTCGATAGGAACTCCAACTTGCATGCCATTGCTTTTCGATTCGAATTTCGTTAGCTCGATTAACGAGATAGTAAAGTCATTCGAAAAGCAATGGCATGCAAGTTGGAGTTCCTATCGACAAAAACTATACGAAAGCGTTCACTCACCGTGAGCATAGTTAAATATTTTTGTTAGGGTGGTAGCATGACGTCATCAAATCATTAACCGGCCAAATTCAGAATGATATTTTTACTAGTATTTTGTCAAGAAGCAGCTGTCTATCAAAAATGTTATGATTATTCTGTGTTTTGTTTACGTTTCAAATGAAAACTTTCGTTCGAGTAGGAAGAAGTGGCCGGCCGATAAATTAATAATAAATTGAAACTATGAGTTAAACAGTCTAAAAATGAAGACAAGTTCATGGAGCAGTGAGTGTTTGATAATTTATTTGATGTTTAGATCTATTTATGTGAAGTTGTTTCATCGACGAAGAAAAAACTAAGTTTATTGTTGTTTCTAGGCATGGAGACCTCGGACATTGGGATGAACCTGGGCCATCAACATCATATGTTGCCCCAGTCCTAAGCCCCAGTCAAAGAATTACTGTAACAACCCCAGTTCACAATATTGGATTTGTTTTTGAGATTTATTTCACAACATTGGAAGCACTGGAAGGTAAGACTTAACTTTTTTAAGGATAACATAATTATAATGTTAATAAGATTATAATAACATTAATGTATTTTTACAGATGCCCATGCACTCTCCTATAAGGCTCTGTGAGAACAATCTAATAATAGAATATATAATAATATAATAGAGTAACATAAGCTTGAGGAGAGAGCAAAATATGATTAGGGAGATGGAAGCGCAGAGCCAGAGATTGGCAAGCAATAGGAATAAGAGTTTAAGATAAGTTAGTTAATAGACTCTGTAATGATTAGTTTATATTTTTGTAAATATAAGTACCTATATAAGTTTATAAATTTAACTTGTCAATTCTGACTGTCTAATTAGGTAAAAAAATAAAGTTCATCTTATATAATTTTGTTTATTTATTCATTGTCACAATACAATATCCTTAACCTTATAATCCTAAGCACACTTCTATAAATAGCAATAGTACATTAACACAATATATAACTGAGAACTACATACATATATATATCACACACTATTTATCAGTCTTCTTACTAAAATTGGTCCGCTGGTAGCTCCAGCTCCTTCCACATAGTCATTGTAACCCGGTTCACTATTTAAGTTTCCTGGAACTAGATATGATTAATTGTAACATAAATAGGTATTTTGTTATAATATCATATGAAATATTTTACCTTAACTAGACCCACCTAAATCTTACTCGGACACCGAGTAAGATTTAGATCAATGCCAAGATTGATAACTATGTTATGCAATACTGAGTATGCTATAATAATACAAGCATATTTGAGTGGCTTGAAGTGGATGGAGTGAACTCCATCCTTGTCTAAGCACTACCATCTGTTTTTCAGCATTTGAAAATGTATTTTCTATTATTACTCTAGCCCTCATTTGCTTGTTATTATAATTGGCCTCTGGTGTACCAGTATTTGCATCTAAAATTGGAGTCATTAGCCTGGGCGCTGAGGGTATCCAGAGTCTCCTAAAAATAAATAATTATGTAAAAGATAGAATAGTGAAAGGGATCAAAACATAATGCATTTTAATAAATCAAGTACCTAAACATACTTTACCTATATAGAAGCCAGACCATTTCTCTATTTTGGTGCAGAGATTGAATTTATGTATTCAAGTCACTGTTTTCCCATACAAAGAATCATGCTTTGCACCTCCAAACTTAGGGTAAAAAAATTTCATTGCATTGTTTTGCTACTCAAATTGGCTTTTGTATGAACCAGAAGCAAAAAAGGAGAGAGCCGTGAACACCTGCGAAGATCAAATTAATTAGGTGTCGAAACTATAGCTACTTTTAAATATTTTAATTAATAAATAACAAAAAGTACATAATATAAGTTCCAACAAAACGAGTTGAGAGGACCTTATAAATTCGTCAATTGTTTTAATTCTCTGCACAAAAACTTAAAAGCTGTCTTTGTAAGACGATATCCAAGCGAAAAAGAAACGTCCGGCCATAATTTATTTGTAAATATTAATGTTTTACTGAATAACTTTGCGTTCTCACCTCTACTCACTGAAAAATTCTAAGTGAATGCTAGACGAATACTTTTTCGAGCGCGTTAACTATTCGAATGTCAAAAATGGTAACACGAACTAGGGAAACTTTTCAAACAACCAATCAAATGCGTTAACGTTCTCACTTTCGAACGTGAGCGTAAACGAGTCGACGATCGACGGTCGATAGTGAATCTCAAACTAGCAAATTATGTTTCTCAAGTTTGCCACAAGAGGCGCTGTTTCGATCCCATACAAATTATAGTTAACGTTCTCACGATCGAGAAAGTTAACTATAATTTGTAAACTCAGACTCAGCACCCTGTCCGCGCCTTTTATACCAAGTCGAATATTCTAGAGAGCTATATCCGTCCTTGTCAAACATTTGCTATCTCTTTTTATCCATTCGATTCGTTCGAGAACGTACCGGAGAGTTTATTATTGCTATCTCGGACTATCTACAGAACAACATCTAGCCCCGTGGTAAGCTTCTAAGGTCTAGCTTGTGTAACGGATACTAGAATCTGTTATACATAATGTTTTAATTAGACAAATAGATATTTTTTTCATTATACATATTAAACACCTACACCAAGTGCTTGTATTTGTTATTGTGATGAATCATTAACCCCCGACCAAAAAAGAGGGGTGTTATAAGTTTGACCTGTCTGTTTGTCTGTCTGTCTGGGACATCATAGCTCCCAAACGGATGGAGCGATTTCAATTTAGTTTTTTTTTTGTAAGGTGTGTTTGGCCCGGGTGTTCTTAGACATGTTTCATGAAAATCGGTTGAGCCGTTTAAAAGTTATAGAGTGGGGAATGAAAACCGAAAATCTGCAAATATACTCGAGTATCAAACGAAAGAGCATCGCGTGCACATTACTAAATATTATGGTGTTCCACGTACTTGAGCCATCAGGAAGTTTGTTTGTGTGTAAAGTGCTTTGTGGCCACTCGTTTTTAACCTTCCGAGAGGTCTTCTATTCAAGCGAAAGTTGAAGGGATATTGGAAATTGTCGGTTAGGTAATCGTAATTGGTGTATGATCTATCGAATATTTTACATTAGCGGACCCTTTCCTTGAGTCAAGTGTGTTCTAGAATTTTATTACAATTGACATGAAGACCAAATATACATGGATTACATGTCTGATTAGCTGTGCCATAGTTAATATTTTTTTCTGTGTTTTCCAGGTTCTGTGATCAAAGCATGGGACATTGGTGTAGCTAAAAAATTATATGTTTGAAATAGTCTGAAATGGTCTAAGTATCAATGTAAACTATCTATCGATTGGCATTATTATATTCCATTATCGGACAAATAGGATTTAAGAAGAATCCTTGAGTATAAGTTGTAAATTTTTTGCACTCGATGGCAACACGTAATTTTTCATCTCACCTCAGCGAGGTAATTACTAAATCTAACATTTCAGCTCAATCGGAAATCGAGAAGTGTATCGAATTTACTTGCAAGATTTGTTTTTAGACAAATGAACACATAATTTAAGAAGGCCACAGAAAAAGGGCTCCTAAAAACTACAGTCCTTTTTAGACACTAAAACAACTTTATTGAACAACTTTGGTCATCTACTTTGTCAATTAATTATTTTCCGGTTCAGTACATGGTTGCTTTGACTTATAATGAATAGGAAGTATGATTCAGTTTCAGCCAATCAATGCGAATTTGCTTTATGATGTATGAAAATAAGCCTCGCGCAGGAAGTATAAGTCTATGCTAATTGGCGTGAAACTATAGATATTTTCATTAATTTAATTTAATATATTATTCAATCATAATTGTATATTGTATGAAATATGAATAGTTTCGCTACGCCATGTTTTGTAGAATGTCTTAAATTTTAACCTATGCCCAAAATAATTATTAGCAATCTCATTAATAAGTTTATCTCTAATGTAATTCTTAGTTATTAAGTTATTAGGATCAGTAAAAAGAAAAATAAAGTAAAGTAGTACATAGCTCAGGGGGCAGATTTTTACTATAGTTTTTAACACGAAATGACGATTGTATGCACTAAATGCAAACAATTTATTTAATAATTATATGCTATTTCAGGTTTGGACGGATCAACTCACGCGTTAGAAAGAGAGAAGCGTATAAATGAATTCAATGCAAACCCGCATATCTATTTGTACCTTCTCTTTTTTGGTCGGGGCTAATAAATAAGAATTATGTATTATTTTTATTTATCTATTTATTTAACCTATTACCTACATACATTTATACAGGTAATAGGTTTAATAGACTGTCACATCTTTCATGTCGATATTTACAGACTAATAGTCCGAGTGAGAATGAATGCGTTGATTGTGAACGGGATAATACTTACCAAATTTTTCTCACTTTCCGTCTATCAAATCTCTCCGCCAGATTTTTTGGAAAAGTCTCAATACTTTCGGATTTTATATAAGTGCATTGATAAATGCAATCAAACAGCAAAAAAAAACTAAAAATGTAATTGGGAACCATAGACAAATTATCTATTCCCGATACTTTTTTGACTGAATGTATTGTGGCGTAACACTATTATTCACCTGGAGAAGTAGCATTTTCAACCCCATGGCGTTATTAATATTTAATAAAATTATCATTGACGTAGACAGATACTGTTTAATTATTTGAAAGCAATTGTAGTTTTTTATCGAATGGGATTTATATTCTTTGATGTAATGCCAAAAGGCGCAATGTGGGTAAAAGTGACATAGTTACTGTTATTTGTATATTTAAGAAGAATTATACATAAAAAGTGTTGTCTACACCATTAACTAGAGCTTATTACTACCTGTAGAAGCCGGAGTAATGAGCTTAGAGAGAGCGGCCCATTAGTGCGCCATCAACAGAAGATAACGGGATAGATAGATATATAACTCTTTATTGTACACATAATATTATTAATAAAAGCGAGCCGCGCCGCTATTTTACATTGTTACTTGTGTTCAATTAAACTTGCGGGTCGAATATGAATATGGTGTTTTACGAATCAACAAAATTATTTATAAGAGAAAGGAAAAATGAGTATGTAATGTTTCGACTTAGCTTGATATAAATCTTAAAAATATAAACAATGGTTTGTAAATAGCTCTTTATTTTAATCATTGTCTTATTTTTCTCGGAATTGGTGAAACAGTTCATTATGTAGTTAATTGAATATATTGTGTTATGTAAGAATATTTTTAAAGTAAATAAATGTTTTCTATTTTAGAACTACCTTCATTTTTTACACAAAAATATCTGTAATATTGTACCTACACCTTTCATACAAAAAAACAAAATTGAAATCGATCCATCCGTGGAGCTATGATGTCCCAGACAGACAGACACGTCAAACTTATAACACCCCTCTTTTTTGGTCGGGGGTTAAAAACATATTTATATAAGTATAGCGGATGTCAAGTACGCTTAGCACAAGCTTAGAGCTTACCACGGCCAATGTTTGTCCTCAATGGACTCCTAAACCACTTAACCGATTATAATAAAATTCGCACACCATGTGCAGTTCGATCCAACTTGAGAGATAGGATAGTTTAAATCTCAAATTATAGTCGCAATTTTAATTTATTGCTAATTATTTGTCAGTTCCCCCCACGCACCTCTGGATTTTTCTTCTTGAGAAATTTATGTGCGCTTTAAACACGTGCTTCAACGGTGAAGGCAAACATCGTGAGGAAACCGGCATGTTCTGAGAACTATAAAAGAGTTTGAAGGACATGTATAATGCTGAATGATCACCTTTTTGTCACATTTATTATTGGTTTTTGTTTACCTTAAGGTATATTTGGTTTTGATTATGTGGCAAATAAACATTTTTTTCTTTCTTTCTAATAATTGCCCGTAACAGTACTGTCGACTGTTACCTTACTATCTTATTTGAAGCAAATATTCTGCTGTTTTATGATAACAGCGTAACTAATCCCATTCAAAAAGTTATTTTCAGAACTAAACCCTACCATTATAGCATAGATATTGTACATATCGTCGGTTGGCAGTTCAACCAAAACACGTAAAATAAGTTGAGTATACAGTTTTTTTAGTTTTTTTCTGCTCTTACGAATAGCATAATAATATAATTCTAACTTTAAAAAAATACAGTTACGCTACACATTTTAACTGTAAATTTTGCAGACTTCCGTCGAAATTATGTTGTAACTGAGTAGGTATGTGATCCATTTACATAAGTCGAATTGTTGTATTCCTATAACCGAAGAAGGTTAAGTTGGTGTATGTATCTTGGCAAACCAGCATTGCTCTTACACTAATTCTTAGCTTGAACGAAAAATTATACACCAATATAAAACCAACTTTCTTCATAAAACTAACGTTACACAAATTGACCCGAACCAAGTTTATGTTTGTTGTCGGTAACACCAAATTGAAGATTGCAATCAATAGTATGTTTTCTCTTACCTTAATCTTCTTATAAATAATAAATCTAAATTTAAAATATAAGAAAAACCCCCGATTCGAATCCTTCAATTTCCTTAAAAGTAAAACACCATAATAATGTGTAATGTGCACGCAATTCGCTTTCATTTGATACTCGAGTTTTTGCAGATTTTCGGTTTTCCTTCCCCACTCTAACCCCCACAATTTTTAAACGGCACAACCGATTTTCGTGAAACATGTCTAAGAGTACTCGCGCCAGACTCACCTTTTAAACAAAAAAAACTAAGTTGAAATCGCTTCATCCATTTAGTGTCACGTCACGTAGACACGTCAAACATATGACACCCCTCTTTTTTGTCGGGGGTTAAAAATGAATCGCAAAATGTGTTGCTAAGCGCATAACTCAACAACGCCTATACCAATTTAGCCAATTTATTTTTTTAAATGTTCGTTGGAGTTTAAGGATGGTTTTTACGGCGAGAAAAAATCGAATAATTTTGAAACAATTTTGAATAATTACCCGTGCAAAGCCGGGGCGTGCCGCTAGTACTTAATGTTTTCTATAACTTCCGTTAAAGTTATTGTATGACAATCGATTTAATTTATACAAAGTTACTCATAAAAATACAACAAAGTATGATAAAATATAGTCTTTAAATTATATTATTTTTACATATGATTATATACTAAGTATATAAGTTTTTCGAGAACTATTTGTATAATTATTAACCATTTCAATACGTTTATTTCCTGCTTGACAGAAAAGCGGGTAAATAATATTCTATGGATTTCTAAAATTACAGAATATGTTTTTGACAAGCTAACAGTTCGTCCATCCTGATATCATGTTCGTGTCCTCACGAACAAGAATTGTTAGCATAAATCGTTACCAAACTATTTAATAATGTAATTACATTTAGGATGTTCATTTTAATTTGTAATTCACAGTGTCGCAAAACATATGTTCACTTATCAATCCTATAGTAATCTAAGATTGATAAGTGAACACTCTGCACTACAAAAGTCACATGCACTTTGCATTTTAATGTGAATTTGTGAAGTAATTCAAGTGCACTTTGCACTACAAAAGTCACGTGCACTTTGCACTTTAATCTGACTTTGTGAAGTAATTCAAGTGCACTTTGCACAGCAAAAGTTACGTGCACTTTGCATTTCAATGAATGTGACTTTGTGAAGTTATTCACGTGCACTTTGCACTACAAAAGTCACGTGCACTTTGCACTTTATTGTGTCTTTGTGAAGTAATTCACGTGCACTTTGCACAGCAAAAGTTACGTGCACTTTGCACTTCAAAATTCTTGACATTATGTACATATTTATCTATTTTGTTTTTGTTTATAAATTCTAAGAAGTTTATTTTTGTTTAGTTGTATCCTATAAAGTAATTACCTACGCAAAACACCTAGTGCTGTTTGTAGGTACTTATTTGTAGCCGGAGGGAAGAGCCCTCGCGTCTCATTACAAGTTATTTTAACTTAGTTAGAGCGAGGAGTTATTTTCTTTGACCAAAATAGGTTTCAATTGGACATGTTCATATTATTATATTGATTATTTAAATTGTATATTTACTTTATAAAAAAAAAACCTTATTGTTAACCTTTTTGTAAATAAATATTTTTATTATTATTATTATTCACACAAAATAATAAAAAAATATATATTATAATTTTTATTAGAAATTTGAACGTCATCTTCACACATTAATCTAACACTTATACACACATATCATACACAAAATTAAACATAATTATATTATATTTTTAATTAGAAATCTGAACGTTATCTTCACACATTATGTTAAAGTATTATTTTCAAAATAATCAACGTTTTCACTACCAGATGATTCACTGTCTTGATTTGTGAAACAAAGCCAAGGATGTATTTTGTCAATGGAAAATATACCTTTATAATTGGTTTTCCCTTTTTTTGTAATCGGCGTGTCAATGACCTCATAACGGTCATTCTCAAGAATTTTAGTAATTCGGTAGGGTCCTGAACATTTAGGTAACAACTTCCTACTTGTACCTACTGTATGTGATGTTCTTTCTACTCTAACTAAATCACCGAGCTTGAATACTAAAGGTTGTTTTCTTTTTTTATCAAACCTAGTTTTTTGCTTTTCTTGCGAGTCTTGGGTATGTTCATTTACTTCGTCACGAATTTTAACTAGGTTATCTGAACAGTTACTCACTTCTCCTTCCGACACATCTTTAACTATATCAGAGCTTATTTCAGAGACCAAATTACTTTCGCATATTCCTGTAAGTCTTAAGCCAAATAAAACTTCACAAGGAGTTTTACCGGTACCTTTATTGGTAGTATTATTTAGTCCCCATTGTACTTGTAATAATCGATCGTCACAAAGTCTTTCGTCTTTACCATAATTTTGAGAGGCCAAAGAATCTAAAATAGTTCGATTGTACCTTTCTACCTGTCCGTTAGCCCTTGGAGTTGAAACAGCGTTTTTAATGTGTCGTATTCCTATATCAGTAATAAAATTCCTAAATTTTGAGCTAGTAAATGAAGTACCTCTATCACTTATAAGCCTTTGTGGCACTCCAAACGTCCCGAAATAATCTCGTAAAATTGCTTTGGTGGATGTCGACTTTGTATTTCTTACAGCTTTTAGGACAATGAATTTAGTAAAAGATTCTACTATGACTAATATGTAACAATTTTTTTTTTTTTGATTTGATAAAAGGGCCAACATGATCAATGTGAATGGTGTGGAAAGGAGTGACGTCTTTTGGTATAGGATGTAAGTAACCTTGTTTTTTGCCTGATGGTAATTTATTATGTGCGCATTCCAAACACGCATCCACATACTTTTTGACAAATTTACGCATGCGAGGGAACCAATAATGTTGTTTTATTTTATCAAATGTCTTATCGAAAGCGAAATTACCTATTTCGTCATGGTTTTTTTTAATATTTGCCATCTACATCCCTTTGGCACAACCCACCTTAGCCCTTCTTCCGTGATTCTAAAAACGCGGTCACGTTTGAGAGCAAAATTTTTTTTTATCTCTACTAAATTATCGAATTCTTTATCAGATAATATTTTCTTGATACGTTGTATTTCAGTATCCTGAGACTGAACAGTGCTCAACCAGTCGTTAGTTATTGTCATAATCTCAAAAGTTTCAATGGATTGAATGATACCTTCTTTACTTTCTGTAGGATTTCTACTTAATGCGTCTACGTGAGTCATGCCCTTACCGGATTTATAGATAATGTTACAGTCATATTCCTGAATCAAACTCCACCATCTCGCTACTCTTGGCAACATGTCACGCTTTAAAAAGGTAGCTCTTAATGAGTTACAATCTGTGACAATGGTGAAGTTCAATCCCAGAACATACGATCTAAAATTTACCAGCGCCGCTATGACAGCTAGAGTTTCTAGCTCATACGCTGAAAAATGTGACTCTTCAGGTGACGTTTGTCTACTGTAATAGGCGACAGGTTTCCACTGTTCATCTAACAATTGTTTTTGTAGTAATACGCCCCCTACCCCATGTTTACTAGCGTCCGTATGTATTTGGGTTTCTAGCTTTGGATCGTATAGTGCTAGAACAGGTCTTACAATAAGCGCATTTTTCAGTTTTTCAAATGCTTTTTCCTGAGGTTGCGACCAGACCCATGTCGAATTCTTTTTTAGAAGTTTTGTAAGGGGTCGTGCTATTTCACCGAAACCTTTCACAAAGCGTCTTAAAAAAACTAGCTAGACCTATAAATTGCCTAACATTGTGTACATCTTTAGGGATTGGAAAATTTTTGACAGCATCAATTTTCCTAGCACCAGGACAAACCCCGTCACTAGATACTTCAAAACCTAAATACTCTACACGATTTTGAAAAAAATGACATTTTTGCGGTTTTAGCGTTAAGCCAGTTTGTCTAAATTTTATTAAAACTTTTTCCAACTTATCAAGCCCCTCTTCAAAAGTTTTGCTGGGCACCAAAATATCATCCATGTAAGCCAGAGCTCCATGAAAGCGCATGTTACCTAAGACCAAGTTAATTGTTCTCTGGAAAACCGCTGGTGCATTTGCCAGACCAAATGGTAATCGGTTAAACTCAAATTGACCATCGGGCGTGACAAACGCACTCTTGTCTTTACTATTTTCTGCTAGAGGTATTTGGTAATACCCCGAAGCTAAATCTAAAGCACTAAAAAACTTATTCCCAGCCAATCGGTCAATTTGATCTTCAATACGAGGTAAAGGGTAATGTTGTTTAACTGTTTTTTTATTTAAAGCACGGTAGTCAACGCAAAGTCGCTTATCTCCAGTTTTTTTTTTGACTAACAAAATCGGACTAGCGTATGGGGACTTAGATTCCCTAATGATATCATGCTTTAAGAGTTCTTCTATCATAATCCTAACTTCTGCTCTTTCCGTATGACTCAATTTATAAGGTCTGTAGACTACTGGCTCGGTATCAGTCAACTGTATGTCCATTTCTGTAACCGTGGTTTGACCTAACTCTGATAAATCTTTAGCAAAACAATCACGATATTTATTTAAAAGATTTAGCAATTTAGTTTTATGGTTGAGATCTAATGATTCATCAATATTAATATCATTAAAGGTTAGCAACGGCTTAACATTAGAGTTATGATGTTGTATTTTATTAACACTCATAATATTATTAGCTGTAAATGTTCGTTGTAACTCAGATACACGAGCTAACGCCTGACCCTGTTTGAATGTTATAGATATGACGGAGGAGGTGTCCCAGGGCTCTTTTTAAAAAGGGTGACGTCATCAGTGCTGACGTCACTATTGTCGCCGACCTGGTATTTCTCCATAGAAGGTAGTCTCAATGAAACAAGAATGAGAGACAAGAACGTTATTTATTCCAGAGAGGTCCGTTCACTCCGACGGCTCGAGCAAGACTGAATATTTTACTCGGCCTGCGGCTTTATTTATAGTAAATCGTCGTCCCGCGTTTGCACGATAGTAAAACGAGCGAACTTATTTAGATTTACACACTCAAATCAACTCTTAAAATTAAGTCGTAGTGTAGAAATAAAACGTCTTCGCGCCGACACGGCCATTCTGCAAGGCGGTGCGCGCTCAGCACCTGCCTGATCTGCGGTTTACTGTAACAAAGGTTTTGCTTTTGAGTTTGGTATCTGTTTACAACTCCATCGAGTTGCAAACGAGGTTCTCGTAGAATGTTAGTGTAGGTTTGGTTATGTTAGGTTGGAAGGTTCTCGGAGGTTATCATAGAATGTTCTCTTCTGCAAGGCGGTGCGCGCTCAGCACCTGCCTGGTCTGCGGTTTTACTGTAACAAAGGTTTTGCTTTTGAGTTTGGTATCTGTTTACAACTCCATCGAGTTGCAAACGAGGTTCTCGTAGAATGTTAGTGTAGGTTTGGTTATGTTGGGTTAGAAGGTTCTCGGCGGTTCTCGTAGAAGGTTCTCGGAGGTTCTCGAAGGTTCTCGAAGAAGGTTCTCGAAGAAGGTTCTCGGAGGTTCTCGAAGGAGGTTCTCGGAGGTTCTCGAAGAAAGTTCTCGGAGGTTCTCGTAGAAGGTCAGTTTAGGTTAATAGGTTCTCGTAGATTTATAGAAGAGCAATGTGTTATGAATGTAGGTGCAATCAGGGCAGATATGTGTTTGTATATCAGGATATTAATAACTTTACTTGACTGCTAAGCCTTTGAGCATTTATCAGTAGTTTTTTTTTTTGTTTTACAAGAGGTTAATGTAAGTTAAGGCGTGCTCGAGCACGGATGTTGTAAGCTAATGGTTTTTGGGAGTGTAACTGGTTTTTGTGTAAGCTTTGTCTAGGTAAGGTATTGCAATGGACTCACCGAGTCTATCCAGACACTCCAGCATAGGAAGTAGATGGTACGAGCTCGCTCCTGGTGGGTCATCTTCTTCCGCCGACACGGTTTGCTGTTCACCTGGTTGTGGGGCGCGACGTAGTTGGTCGTGGGGACCTTCCGGGGGCGTACAATTCATGGCTAGCTAAAGTTCTCCGAGGTTAGAGCGCCATAGGTCAGTCATAGTTTTTGATAAACACCAAAGCATTTTAAGCGTAGCCATAACACGCTCTACTTGTTCATACGCTCGGCTAGCTCCTGGTACAATGGTGTGAATGTTTATGCCATAACGTTTGAAGTAAGTTCTCGTTGTCTCTTGAAACATGTCTCGTAGGTATGCCCTGGTTTCTTTTACAGAAGGAGCACGAAGTGGCACTAGTGGTTGGAGTGTTGGATGCTGTAGGTTGGGGATCCTTGGTGTTTTGACGTTGCTTGGCATCTTGTGGTTTGAATTTATATTGTTCGGTTTTGTGATTCGTCTTTTTGCAGATACGACAACTGATTTAAGTTTTGGCCATCATCCATCAAGCGCGGACGTTTGTTTGGTGCGGCAGACGACGAATCTAATCTAAAACGCCGTTTTCGAATAGTCGAAGCAATCGAAATAAGTTCAGGTACTGTAGTAGCTCTCGCATTGAACAACTCAATCCGTAAACGTTCATCATCAACGCATCCTATTACTGCTTCCACAGCGTCATCATATCCGAGTTTATCTTTCGTGACCCTTTTCCATAGGACCCAGGCATGTGATAAAAACTCGGCAATGTCCTTAGAGGAGTCATAACTGCTCTCGATAACGAACGATGTCGCGAGAATACCTATTCTCTGGTTCAAACGTAGTGATGAGGTTATTTCGCAGCTCTTCCAACGATGACGTGGTAACCAACCAATCGTCAGCCCACATTCTTGCCCGTCCTTTCATCAGAGTACCTACCTTCATATGCACATCGAAATCGTTAAACTTGTAGGATCCTATGGCACTATCAATGAGTGTACACCATTCCCTGACCCCTACATTAGCATCTGGATCAAATGAAGGTAAATAGACATCCTTGATACGTATCTTAGGATCGGACGATGAACTACAGAAACGTCCAGACATTTGGTGCATCATTTCCATCATCTTCATGATGAAATAAGGTGGCATGCCTGCCATGGACAGGTTTGGTACGCCTTCGCCTAATGCACCTTGTGTTGGCGATTCCATTGGCTGCGTGGTCACGTTAAATGTGTCCCTGTTCGTTGTCCGTGGTGCAGCCGATGTTGGCGCAGCCGCTGTTGGCGCAGCCACTGTTGGCGCAGGCGATGTTGGCGCAACCGATGTTGGCGCAGCCGATGTTGGCGCAGCAGATGTTGGTGCACCTGGTTGATGCTGCGTAGCTGCCCGAAAAACATGGTCTGGATCAGGAGCGCTGACGGGACCTGATCCCACTTCTGATGACGGAGGAGGTGTCCCAGGGCTCTTTTTAAAAAGGGTGACGTCATCAGTGCTGACGTCACTATTGTCGCCGACCTGGTATTTCTCCATAGAAGGTAGTCTCAATGAAACAAGAATGAGAGACAAGAACGTTATTTATTCCAGAGAGGTCCGTTCACTCCGACGGCTCGAGCAAGACTGAATATTTTACTCGGCCTGCGGCTTTATTTATAGTAAATCGTCGTCCCGCGTTTGCACGATAGTAAAACGAGCGAACTTATTTAGATTTACACACTCAAATCAACTCTTAAAATTAAGTCGTAGTGTAGAAATAACGTCTTCGCGCCGACAGATATATTACTGTTATTTATAACTCTTAAATAGGTGACACCTCGAAGGATATTGTAAGTACCCATTGTAATGTTTTGTATTGAAACACTTGTTGATATTTACTTAGGTTTTATTTGTGATGTTTTCTCACAGTACATAATTAATATTATTAATTAACGGAGCAACGGTGTGCTCTGTCCCTGGCCAGTGATCACAAGAGAAGGAGGCCCTTCAACGTCAGCTGTCAACGGGTTGCTCGTTGACAGCTGCGTTCCATTACACATTATGCTACATCTTCCCCTTTTAAACAAAGAATTAGAAAGCTATGTTTATATAAACAAATTAGGATACTTAATTAACTTACTAAGTTTTTATAATTACATTAAATAATCTTGAATTAAAATGCAATGCTTTTAATCGCTTTTCCTTCCCCTTCCAACAGGTAAAAAAAAATAACTCACAATAGCTATACCTACTTAATTAAGTTAACACTAGCAATCAATATAACAAACAAATCAATTAGAAGCTGTACATTCAACCAGTCAAGGAGCTGCTGGCTGGCCCGGTGAACACCAAGTCATGCTGATCTTATGTGATATGATGTTCTTGTATATCTAACATTGTTCTTATCAACTAAATTATAAGATCTCATTCCATTATCACTTATAATTTTGCCTTGTAACCATACATTCTTATTTACATCTTTTTTGAACCAGATGGGTTGACTGACTACAAAGTGTTTCTTACTTCTAGTTGTCTTATTATAATTTTTTATATTACTATCTCTAATTTTATTTAGTTGTTGTTCCACATGAACATTAAGTTTTGGTTGTAAATATTGTGAAGGAACTAACAATTTAGTCTTCAAATTTCTATTCATCAACAGTTCACTAGGCGTTAAATTAGTACCAGCTATGGGTGCTGCCCTATAATTTAACAAAGCTAATCTATAGTCAGTTTTATCTTCAGAGCATTTATAAAGCATTCGTTTTGCAATCTGAACACCTCTTTCAGCCATACCATTGGATTGTGGATACCTAGGGCTTGTGTATGTGAATTTAAATCCCCAATCATAAGCAAAATCTTTACATTCTTTTGAATCAAAAGGAACATGATCAGACACTATTTCTGCTGGTATGCCAAAGTATGAAAAAATACTAATTAACACATCAATTATGGATTTAGAGCTTTTACTAGTTATCAGTTTAATATCTAGCCATTTAGAATAATAATCATACACTACCAGGTAATTCTTTGCTTTAAAATCCATAATGTCAATAGCTAATTTACAAAAGGGTAAGCGAGGTATGTTGTGGGGCATTAATGGCTCTTTATTATTATTATTATGATGTGTTTGACATGGATAACATCGCTTAACATATTCTTCTATATGTGAGTCTATATGCGGCCAATAATATAAATTTCTTGCCAACTGTTTCATTTTTGCCATGCCAATGTGACCTTCATGCAAAGTCTTAATAAATGATTGTCTCAACTTTTTAGGAACAATTAATCTATTATTAAAAAACACCAATTTTTCATCAACAGTCAATTCATTTCTTAATTTGTGATAACTGTGTAACCCATCAGGAATATTTTTATTATTATTAGGCCAACCATCTTTAATGAAATTTCTTAATATTTCTAATTCCTGATCATTGGAACTTTCATCTGTTAATTTTATTTTCTGTTCTTCCGTGCATTCAAAATGTTTAGAAATACCTATACAATGTATGACCTCGTACATGTAGGACTCATCAGTATCCTGGCAGTCTTGGTAAGAGCGTGACAGAAGGTCTGCAATATACATGAATTTTCCTTGCAAGTATTTAAATTCAATATCATACCTTAACAATTTAAGTTTTAATCTTTGTAACCTGGGTGATGGAACTTCATGAAGGTGCTTTTTTAAGAGACTTTCCAACGGTTTGTGATCATTTAATACTGTTACTTTACGACCATATATATAATAGTGGAATTTACGTGTTGACCAAATGACACTTAATAATTCTTTTTCAATTTGTGAAAAATTACGCTCCGCTGATGTTAAACTACGAGATGCAAAACAGACCGGCTTCCCATTCTGAAGAAGACAACAGCCCAGCCCGTCTTTAGAAGCATCACACTGGATGGTTATGAACATTATGCTCTTTAGCTCTATTAAATACTTTTTCTAATATTGCATCATGGTCCTGTTCAGTTTCTCCACATATTAATAAATCGTCACAGTAGACAATGACACCGGGAATGTCCCCGAAAGCCCTCTCACTGTATTTCTGAAAGATTTCCGGTGCCACTGAGATCCCAAATGGGAGCCTTAAAAATTTATGGCAGCCAAACGGGCTATTAAATGTGCACAAATTACTAGATTTTTCATCAAGCTTAATATTATAAAATCCATCTGACAAATCCAATACAGAAAAATACTTTCGGTTACTTATTCTAGGCAAAATCTCATCTAAAGTTGGGATTAGATGATGTTCTCTAATTAATACCTGATTGAGATCCTTTGGGTCCAGACAGATTCTTAAGGAACCGTCTTTCTTTTCAATTATTACAAGATTACTGACAAAACTATCAGGGTGCTCTACCTTAGCAATGACTTTATGTCGCACCAGAGCCGCCAGCTTGTCCGCCAGGCGCGTCTTGAGCGCGTTCGGCACCCGCCTCGGTGGTCTAACCACAGGCTCCACTCCTGGTCGAATGCGCAGCTTCAGCGGAGTTTTAAACTCGCCTACACCCTGAAACAGTTCATTGTTTTTATTAATTAAACAGTCTTTACTGTCCAATAAGGATGAATTAGTAATTAATATATCTTTAGTATTAGTATTATTACTTATCAAAACATTCTTTGTTGTTTCTTTACTATTAGCATTTACATTATCAGTTTTAATAGTATTAATATTAGAGTTCTTTAATAAATTTAATTGAATTAATGAGGACAGCCCTAAAATTGGCTTGACCTTTTCTCTCACAATTATGAACTCTATTTTAAAACTTTTAACATTTTTAATATTGGGAAAAATATTTAGTGATACTTTTCCTAAAGGAAGTAATTTCCCACCTCCGAAGACTTCAATTAATGTTTTTGTCTCAGAAATTTTAATATTATTATCATCATTGACAATTTTGTTAAGATCGCTTAAGCTGATCACATTAATTTGAGCCCCTGTGTCACATTTGAAATGTACTTTTTTGTTTTCCACTCTAAGGGACTCTGTCCACTCATTGTTACCTAGATTGATTGAGTAAACTAGTCATAACTCATGAACATTATTATCACTATTAACACTGTCATTATTATTAATATTATCCACCCTTTTCTTATTAAAAGTGCAACCTACACTATAGTGATTCAATCTCTTACAATTAGAACATGTTTTGCCATATGCGGGACACTGCCTTGGCCCATGCTCGGAGTTACATTTTTTACAATGGTAAAATGATCTGTTAAAATAATTATTCGACTTTGCTGAACTGCGGGCTCTATTTTGATTATTCAGAGTATTACAATACTTAGCTTTATTATTAGTGGTATGGTGCTGTTGTACATTTCTCGCCTGCACTGCATGCACCTCCGGGGAACCGCTGAGGGTCTTCATAAATCCTTTGGACAGCTCAGCCGCCCTGCAGATCTCGATGGTCTTGTCCAATGAGAGATCTTTCACTTCCAGCAACTTTTGCTGTATTCGCTGTTCCCGAACCCCCATTATAATTTTGTCCCGCAGCATCCTGTCCTTGAAATCACCAAAGTTGCAGTTTTCTGCCAATCTTCTTATTGAAGAGTAAAAATAATCAAAGGTTTCCCCTTCTTCTTGATGTCTTTGGTTAAATTTGAAGGTGTTGATTACTTCGTTTTGCTTCGGCATGAAGTAATTATCAAAAATAATTATTATGTCTTCCAATTTTTCTTTTTCTTCCGTCTTGAGGACATTATAATAAAGCTCCTCAGCTTGCTCTCCAATGCAATTTATTAAAATTGCCGCTTTTCTTCCTTCTGCCAATCTTTCCAAGCCCGCCGCCATTATATAGGTGCGAAATGACCGCTTGAATCGCTGCCATTGCTGCCAGCAGTTCTCCAGATCTTCTAAATTCAGTGCTTGAGGCCTTCTGTATTCAACGGCCGTCATTTTATCACACAGTTCCTCTTTGTTCATATTTAATATTAGTATTTATTTGTAATATGTAGTTCTTCGACCATGTGCCTTATTTCACTTGAGGTTACCTTGTGTGATCCGACTTAATCTTGGAAACTTCGGTTCTTTTTCGGCTGCGCCATGTAATGTTTTGTATTGAAACACTTGTTGATATTTACTTAGGTTTTATTTGTGATGTTTTCTCACAGTACATAATTAATATTATTAATTAACGGAGCAACGGTGTGCTCTGTCCCTGGCCAGTGATCACAAGAGAAGGAGGCCCTTCAACGTCAGCTGTCAACGGGTTGCTCGTTGACAGCTGCGTTCCATTACACATTATGCTACACCTATATCTATTTTATAATTTTGTCGGTGCCCATTTTCAACAACAACAATTCCGCTAAATTGTGAATCCGTAGTTACTTTTACAGAGACACTACCTGCAATAGTAACAGATGAACATGTTCTTAAAGCCAGTTTTTTATTGTAATTTAAACGTTTGTCTGTTAGAGTCAAGTCCGTGTTTGATTTAAAAACCCATACCTGAGATTGTTCTGTTGCTGTTTGTCCAATTAAGATATCGTAATTAAGAAAATTATCGGGGACAACAACAACATCTACTTCTAGTTTAATATTATCAATGGTTAAGGATATTCTAATTTTACCTAATGCATTTACAAAAACATTCCCAAAACCCTTAAGTGACGGTAAATTATCCTTATTCCATTTTTCACAAGGTATTATTTTATTTATGACAGTTTCTTTTATCAGAGTACACTGACTTCCAAAATCAATATAACCTTTTAACGTTACGTTGTTAACCTTTACTGTTTTCTTAAATTTGTCATCTGCTCGGAATTCTGTGCAGTTTTCTAGTCACAATGTTTTTTTAATTTGATTTCTGTCTAACCTAACAGGTTCGACAGAAAGTTCGAAGTTCGAAGAAATAAGTATCCTGAAAATAAGAATTATTTGCAACATGTAGTACGCATAAAGGGCCACCGTTCATGCACTTATGTTTAGAGTAGATAAAATAAACTTTTTACTATGACGAATACTCCATCCCGCTCGTCCCTGTCGGTGCGCTCACTCCGGCTTGTCATTTCGTTTAGAGATAATAGGTATCTCAAATACCTCTTATGTATATCATTTCCATGATTTTGTTGACGAAATCTGTGGGTTTTTTGGGTTGGGTGGGTAAATGATACTTATTTCTTCGAACGAGATGCTACGTATAATTATGATAGAACGTCACGTAGTACGTTCGTTTAATCATCAATTATACTTGCATCTCGTTCTCGAAATAAGTATCCTGAAAATAAGAATTATTTGCAACATGTAGACGTTCAGAGCTGATTGAGGAAATAAAATCATGTTTGATTTAAAATTTAAACACATAACTAAGTATCATACATAAGTTACTTCACTCTTAATTATAATTATATTATTAGTAGGATAAATCAAATCACTGGTTGATTTTGAGATCTTAGATTGAATATTTATAATTTTTTGTAAAAATCTCGATGTTATCAGTTCATAAACCGTTGTCTTGGGAGGCTACTCCTCAGTGCCATTGAGTGTGCCTTCAGGTGTTCCCCAGGGTTCTTTATTAGGACCCCTTTTATTTAATATTTTTGTAAATGATATCTCTTCTTGTTTTGTTCACTCTAAAATTCTACTCTACGCAGACGACATGAAAATCCTATTTCCCATAAAAAATATTCATGATTCACATTTACTTCAATCTGACCTCATTCGATTTCAATCATATTGTGTTAATAATAGATTGGATCTTAATGTATCCAAATGTTACATATGCTCCTTTACTCGCAAGCCTAATAAAATCTTATTTCCATACACATTTTTTAACACTCCTATTGTGCGGGTGAATAAAATTAAGGACTTGGGTGTTACTTTTGACTACAAATTATTATTCGACATTCACATTGAAGATATTGCTAAGAAGGCTTACCGTGCCTTAGGATTTGTTCTGAGAATGTCATCCGAGTTTGAAAATTTAAAAACCGTTAAAATATTATATTGTGCCTATGTAAGAAGTCATCTGGAATATGCTTGTCAGGTATGGAATCCGTGTTATAGTACATATTCAGAACGCCTCGAATCGGTACAGAAGAAATTCTTACGGTATCTGCAGTATAGGGCAAAAATTTTCCTACCAGATTACTACTCTAGATGTCGTAAATTTCATTTCCTTCCACTATCTTATCGTAGAAAAATCGCAGACTTAGTTTTTCTGTTTAATATTTGTAATAGCTCCGTAGACTGTCCTGAATTACTTAGTCAGGTTGGGTTGCGTGCGAACTCAGCCTTTTTGAGAAAACCTAGCACTCTTTACACTCCCATAGTTAAAACCAACTATAGAAGCAATGCGTTCATAATTAGAGCCAGTAACTCTTTCAATTCCTTGGTCAAGGATGGCCTTGATATTGATCTGTTTAACTCATCAACGTGCAGCCTAAGGCGTTTAGTTAATGAGCAGTTTTTCGCAAGTTCTTAATAATAATTTTCTTTTGGTCTTTTTTAATTAATAACATTTCTTTTTTAACATTATGTAAGTAGTATTTAGTCTCGATAGGTTAAGCAATATATATTTTTTTATACTTTTTCTATAAGTGTAAACTTATAATTGGCCGTCTCTGTGCTTGTAACTGACTGTTACAGTTGCAAGCTTTTATACAAGTGTCTTAAAATTTATACTAGCTGTTAGTTTTCCCAAAATTTTGTAAATAAATAAATAAATAAATAAATAATCAATGAACCATTAAAATATATGAATTTTATGATGTACAATTGATGACATTTTATAAATGTTGAAATACAGCTCTTTCCAGAAAGGTTTTTTTTTTTTTTTTATTTAAATAAATTTATCAAAAATTTGTAACGTGCCGTGCTGTAACCACCCTGCAGTGTTACGAATAGCAGCAACACTGCACCTGAGCGATGAGCTCTCGACGCAGTAACGTGGCGAGTGCTGTGCGCCGTGAAGGTGTGGTCATGTCTATACCACACTCTTTTAGAGTAGTTTTGTCAAATGGCTTTGTGATGTTACGGGTTAGTGTAGTTTTTAGAAAACTATAAATAGCTGTTCACCATTTCTTATTATTTTTTCTTATTATATTCATTTATCTCAGATAATGTCAATCCATATCACATTAAAACTAGATTTAATTTAAACTCTTTTGGTTGATGTTTAATATTTAAGAGTAGGGTGGCAGCTGGACATATCTAAGTTTTTTTTTTTTTCAATATATTTTAATTGTGATTCTTGAGTTAAATTTATATCAATATCTTGACCTATATTTTCTTTCAAAATGTATGCACTCTAGCAGTTGCAAGAGCTAATAAATATTTTTTTTTTTGTTAAGCTGTTTAAGTTAATGGTGTCATTATGAAAGCAAGAGCTTAGAAAATCTAGAACTTTTAAAATGTACCATGTGGTGTGAAACTTTGGCAGTCAGGGGCATAGTCTGTAGAGTCCCTTAAAAATCTGATTACCTTGTGGTCTGACTAAATATGAGAACCAATAAACAGAGACATTGCTCCTCTGCAAATGTTAAGCGTTCCATATTGTACGCCCTAATTTGATATTTTTGTTAAAAACTATATAACCGTTGGAACCGAACTTTCAAAAGCGTTTCAGTTATTTTCCACGTAACAAAATATACCATTTCCACAGACAACTATCGTAATGTTTAAAAGAATTTAAGTTTAATGATGCCAGCAGGCAGGCATCAGCCTACGGACGAAGTATGCCCCACCCTTCGTCTCAGCAGGGCCGATTCCGATTCCGGCAGCCAGCGTAAGGTTTTTGTTTATTTTCCCTTCGCCGCAATGGGAAATGATAACGTCTTCGTTAGGTTTAAATATTACTATTCCGTAAATAAGGATTTTATGAAATAACAGGAACCACGGTTGTGTAGGCCAACTGAGAACGACTATTATTTGGCCTTTTGTTTTGTCAACAATATTTTTTCTGAGGGTTTTCAGGATAATAGAAAACGGAGGTACGAGTAATGCGCAGGAGTTTTCACTCCAATACAAAGAAAATAAAAACATTGACTTCAAAAGCGTCTGAGTATTTTTTCCAGTACATATAAAGGTCGCAATTTAATTTATAAGACTCGTTAATCGATCTATTTGGGCAAGGCCAAATGTATTACATAATTTATTAAAAACTGATTTAAGCTTCCATTCTATATCGGGATGTGAACGCAGTGACTCAAATCAGCAATTCAGTTTTCTGATGACTATATAAGTAGCAAAAGACAGATTATTAACAATGCACACTAATATTACACAATAATATTCTTTTGGAAAATTGTTACGGCGTAAAAGGAAATTCCATTCTATAATATAACTAATATAGGTCGTGTTATTGTTATAAACAGTCGCCCAAGCACGAGTAATTTATCCTTGTTGATTAATGAATTGCATAAATACAAAATAATGACGCAAAATACCTACGTAATGTTGGATTTTCCCTAACGAATTCAAATAATTCTTTATTTAGGGCATATCTTTACCATTCTTGTTATATAAATTTAAAAATTATAATACATACATAATACATATTATTGTGCTCAGAATCCTAAACGGATGAAGCGATTTTTTTTTATGAAAGTTGAGTTTTTGTTTGTTGTTGCGTTTGTTAGCTGTCATCGTAAACTTTATTTTTATTTATATGATGTACATCAAACTGTTTTCCACCTATCTATCTATCGATACGTTAGTCAGCTTTGTTTATGAAACTACGTCGATAATCCATTACAAAGAGTTATTAGGTGCTAAATAACGACCTGTGGTTATTATGCGGGCATAGCTCGTTAGCCGCGCTTTCCCGGAGGTGCAGGTTCGAATCCTGCGCGCTAAGGTTACGGATGCGTCTTAATATTTCTTCTTTCTGCGTATAATTTTAAATAAGTGAGGCTTATATAATAAAACTCATTAAGATTTATATGTTGACGGTTATATAATCGTATATGAAAAGTATTTGATGTATATTTGTTTTGATTGAACGAAATCGGGGCGGGGAGATTGGATCTGTTTTTGATATGTACGTAAATTAAGCGTAGACTTGATATTATTTTTTTATTAAATTATCTTTGACATTATTTTATCGGGGGATAAATAAGTAAAATTATTAACAATTTTTAATTAACGCTTATTTTTAAATATGTTTTTTTTTCACAAAATCGGGTAATCATCAAAGCATAGACAATTTAATGTCTTTAATTTCACGATATTCTTCGAAGTAGCCAAAGTCCCTCTCATCGAAGAAAGCTTGCTCAGCTGAGGCGCGCTCGGTGGCACTTTACAACTAGTGAGGAATATACTCGGGTGGGTCCAAATTTTGTAATATTTCGTGTAAATAGTGTAGGCTACATTCACGAGGAAGTTTCCATACTTGCGTCATTTTGACCTGTGACCTGTAAGTGTATCTTTACATAAGCAAAGTAGCTTTTGAAATTTCGTGATTAAGTGATTGAGAGACCTAAAGCATTTAATACATAGTACATCATCATCATCAACATTCCCGATGGATGCCTTCTCTTGGCTTCAAAAGTCTGCAACGTTAAAAGTTTATCAACTCTAGCCTTCTTCTTGAGTAAATTTCTACATTAAATTTTTAGTGTAACTCACGAAAAAACTCACTTTATAGAAAAAAAATTAAATATGTCAAGCTATAGTTATTAATTTTATTAATATATATCATCTACTTGTCTATACTATAATACTATACTATATATACTATATACTATATTACTATATATATCTATACTAATATTATAAAGAGGAAAGGTTTGATTTTTTGTTTGTTTGTTTGTCTCGAATAGGCTCTGAAACTACTGCACCGATTTAAAAAAATCTTTCACCATTCGAAAGCTACACTATCCCTGAGTGACATAGGCTATATTTAGTTTTCAAAAATAATATGGTTCCTTACCAAACTCAGATAATGTAACCCATGGTGAAAAAAAAGAACCTAAAATCTTTCTTTAATCGCGAATGCTGCGAAAACTATTGAATATATAACAAAATGATATATTACAACTTTGTAGAACTTATCATTATCTACAAAAAACGTTGTCACATCATATCTCTAACTATTATAGTTTTGTGACAATAAGCGATTTTTTTTAAATTAAACCTTAAATCTTTCTTTAATCGCGAATGCTGCGAAAACTATTGAATATATAACAAAGTGATGAATTACAACTTTGTAGAACTTATCATTATCTACAAAAAACGTCCTTACATCATATCTCTAACTGTTATAGTTTTATGACAATAAGCGGGGTTAAGATCACGAAATAATCTGCCGCGTCGCGTCGTCGGCTCCCTACTGAATGGTCGTGTGCGGAAATAAAAAAATTGTCTAATCCCATTCAAAAAGTTATTTTCAGAACTAAACCCTAGCATATAGCATAGATATTGTACATATCGTCGGTTGCAGGTTCAATTGGGTTAACCACCAAAACACGTAAAATAAGTTGAGTATACAGTTTTTTTTAGTTTTTTTCTGCTCTTACGAATAGCATAATAATAGAATTCTAGCTTTAAAAAAATACAGTTACGCTACACATTTTAACTGTGAATTTTGCAGACTTCCGTCGAAATTATGTTGTAACTGAGTAGGTATGTGACCATTTACATAAGTCGAATTGTTGTATTCCTATGACCGAAGAAGGTTAAGTTGGTTTATGTATCTTGGCAAACCAGCATTTCTCTTACACTAATTCTTAGCTTGAACGCAAAATTATAACCACACATACACCAATATAAAACCAACTTTCTTCAAAAAACTAACGTTACACCAATTGACCCGAACCAAGTTTATGTTTGTTGTCGGTTACACCAATTTGAGCATTGCAATCAATAGTATGTTTTCTCTTACCTTAATCTTCTTATAATCTAAATTTAAAATATAAGAAAAACCCCCGATGCGAATCCTTCAATTTCCTTAAAAGTAAAACACCATAATAATGTGTAATGTGCACGCAATGCGCTTTCATTTGATACCCCACTCGAGAGTTTTGCAGATTTTCGGTTTGCCTTCCCCACTCTAACCCCCACAATTTTTAAACGGCACAACCGATTTTCATGAAACATGTCTAAGAGCACTTGCGCCAGACTCACCTTTTAAACAAAAAAAAACTAAGTTGAAATCGCTTCATCCGTTCGGGAGCTATGATGTCCCAGACAGATAGACACGTCAAACAATGACATCCCTCTTTTTTGTCGGGGGTTTAAAATGAATCGCAAAATGTGTTGCTAAGCGCATAACTCAACAACGCCTATACCAATTTAGCCAATTTATTTTTTTAAATGTTCGTTGGAGTATAAGGATGGTTTTTACGGCGAGAAAAATTCTTATAATTTTGAAACAATTTTGAATAATTACCCGTGCAAAGCCGGGGCGTGCCGCTAGTAAATAATAAAACCACACAACTAATTATTATTCATAAAACTTTGTATTTTATTTCCAGTGAACCCGAGCAACGCAAAGCGGCCAGCCAACTCCTAGACTTCATCGACATGACGAACGAAACTGTCGGCGACGCCATATCCGACCTGTTCCTGGTGGAGACCGTCCTCTGTTCCCGGGGACACGACGCGCGCCAGTGGATGGCCGCGTACGACGACCTGCCCCGTCGGCAGCTCAAAGTCTAAATCACAACATTTTATGCACAAGGATGTAGCTGCAAGGAATTGCATGTAAGTTAACAATTCATATGCATATTAATAATTAATGTTAAGTTGCAGATATTCCAAATAATTTAGATATACATTTTTATTTTTTTAACATTATTGCCCTGTGTAGTCAACGATCCATCCTCGGGTCGTTTTGACCAACTAATAGTGACTCATCGTCGTAGAATATTAACCGTTCAAGGAGGACTTTCCGTTTTGCTCTGTTGAAACCGTGCATTATTGCCAAACCTCTTATAAATTTATAGCTTAAACTCATATTGTGCTGTTCTTCCAACAGAGTGGACGAAAACCTGCGCGTCATGATTGCCAAAACATTATTTTTTCTCCTTAGAAAGCATCTGTCGCACGGAAATGGTCCTCATCAATAGTGGAATAGATATGTCCCTCACCACACATCCACTCCAAAATATGCCTGTAAGACAAGATCCTACTACTATTATAAAGGCGAAAGTTTGTATGTATGGATGTTTGTTACTCTTTCACGCGAAAACTACTGAACCGATTTAAATGAAATTTGGTACACAGAATCTCTAGAGCCTGAAAAATAACATAGGCTACTTTTTTTATTTTTTTTTTTATTTTATTTATGTAACAAAATCAACAGCCCTTATAATGTATCTGGATATTAAATTATTGATTTTATTTTATAGATTTTTTTTTTTTTTTTTTAATGCTGGATAAGCCTTCATTTGACCACAATCTCACCTGATGTAAAGTGACGATGTGGTCTAAGATGGGACATGAAGACCTAGAAGGTAGATGACTTCTCCGGGCCACATTACGAAACACGAAAAAATCGCTTCACGCACTAGCCCAGCCCGGAGGGTGGTGACAAGCCGCGCAACTTTCTTGACTAGCATGACATTATTTCCTTTGAAATTTGTAATTTTTCTCAATTTTAATTCAATATCAATTCAAGTTAAGTGTTTAATTAAATTTATATCTATTATATAAAATTTCCATGTCAAAATGTTAGTTACCCGTACTCCTCCGAAACAGCTTAACCTATTATTATGAAATTTTATAAGAATAATTATTCAGTAGGTCTGAGAATCCGCTACTATCTATTTTTCATTTTGCAAAACAACGTTTGCTGGGGTCAGCTAGCCTAATATTTCAAATATTATTGTAAAATTGTTTTATGAATAAGCAACTATGAGGAAGGCTATGTTCTGTTCGCTTCTCAACTCAGTGTAAAAAAATAAAGCGAACTGTCAAGACAATGTTATTACCTTGATTATTCTTAGTTTTTATTTAAATTAGATTTAAGTTGTCCTGTCTATGTATGCCCTGTACGTCTAAGGAAATAAACGTTTTGACTTTGATTATGAACTTCTTTTACCGTAGGAAGTACTATTCTATTATGATACATTGCCTACCGAGTGCAGACAAGTTAAACGGTTTTATCGGTGTCCAAACAACAAATTGCAACATTACGATTAGATTACAAGGTAAACACTCGAGTTGAGCTGATGGCACAGTAATGGCATATCAAAGTCAATTGTTACAATAAAATTGACAGTTATCAAAATGTATGTAGGTAGGTACTATCTAGTATAACATAAATAATAGACAATTTTTGAAAAATATTTTAAGTTAATAGTGCACCTAGTACTCACTCAAATTCTGCCTGTGGCATTCTATTCATTCATAAATTCATAAATTCTTTACTGTACACAAAAAGGATACATCAAGGTTTATTAACAATGGTCATGTACAAAGGCGAGCTTAACCCTATAAGAGTTTTCTTACAGCAAACCTGTGGTGATGAAGAAATTTGAAACAAATAAGAGTAGGTAGAGATGCAGTGTACATACAAGTTAGAAAGAGAGAAGTAAATAGAAAAAAAAAAGGCTTAAATTACAAAAACAATTTTTAAGTACAAAATACTATATATACTATATATAAATATATATTTATATTTAAACACTAAAATACATATACCTAAAATATAAAATACCTATACATGTACCTATAAATATTTATGTTAAAATATACATATTATAAAATAACACATACACATAATATATCATTACATTATACATAACCTAGAATATTTTCCATATAGAGAAATACCTAACTTAAAATAATACTAAGTGTTTTCAGAGAGATAATGATCTTTTACTTTTGCTTTGAAAACGTTAAGTGAAGGGCTGGCTAATATTGAATGGGGCAGGGCATTGCAAAGTCGGGGAGCGGCCATGGTGAAGGATTCGCGATAGCGACGAGTTCTACGATCAGCAGTTTTCAGAAGAAGAGATTTACTGGTTCTACAAGGCGAGCCTCGCGGAACAAGGAACTCTAAACGTTCACGAAGATACGAAGGTGATAAAGGATTGTAAAGGGTATAGTAGAGGTAACACAAAACATGGAGATCGCGACGCCGGCGAATGGGAAGCCATTTTAACTGGGACCGGAACTGTGACACGTGATCAAATTTGCGCAATCCAAACACAAAGCGAATTGCCAGATTTTGTAGGCGCTCTAATTTATTGAGGAGCTCTTCTGAGAGGTCCAAGAAGGATACGTCAGCATAGTCAATTATAGGCAAGAGCATTGATTGTGCAAGTTGAATCCTGGTCTCAGGGGGAAGAACGTTTTGGAGACGTTTCAGAGAATGAAATGTGTAGTTGACTTTTCTGCTTATTTCATTAATGTGATAACTCCAAGACAAACGGCTATCAAAATAAACCCCCAAGTTCTTAGCCTTATCTGAGTAAGGGATAACATTACCAGCAAACATGACGGGAGGGAAAAGCGCCAATGGGAAATTATTAAGCATGTAATGATTACCACATATTATAGCTTGCGACTTTGAGGGGTTTACTGAAAGTCCAAAACTGTTAGCCCATTCATTTATTTTTGTAAGGTCGCTATTAATTTGAGCAATACCTACTGAGATCTCATCACCCTTAAAATGCGTATATATCTGCAGATCATCTGCATAGATATGTAAATTGGATGAGATGTACTCAGTAATAGCGTTTATAAAAACTGAAAATAATAAAGGCGAGAGTACACCACCCTGAGGAACACCAGCAGTGATATCACGCCATTCTGAGCATAACTCATTATAACGTACACACTGCGAGCGTTCAGACAGGTAGGAGTCAAACCAGGCCACTGCTGAGTCAGAGATGTTAAGAGAGGACAGAATAGAAAGAAGAATGTCATAGTCAACTGAATTAAATGCACTGCTGAAGTCTAATAGTACTAAACACGTAAAACGACTGTTATCCATCGCCCAGCGGATGTCTTCTGAGATTTTAGTTAAAGCGCCAACTGTACTATGGCCCGGCCGAAAACCTGATTGTAAAGAACAAAGAAGGTTATTTTTATAAAGAAAATCAGAGAGTTGTTTGTTAACTACTTTCTCCAAGATTTTAGAAAGGACTGGTAGTATGGAAATAGGGCGAAATTGAGAAACTAATGTTGGATTTGAAGTTTTGGGGAGAGGAATTACGTAAGCAGTTTTCCAGGCAGCAGGGAAAGAATTCGTTTCCAGCGAGTGGTTTATGATGAATGAGATAACAGGCACGAGTTCGTCAGAAAGAAGAAGTAGCATCTGAATGTTTATATCATCAGTACCTACTGCCTTCGTAGAGATAGACGCAATAATTTTTTTTATGTCCATTTCAGCCACGGCCGTAAATGTGAAGGGTTCGCATATAGGTCTGGGTTTCAATAATAATCTCTGTAAGGTAGTTTTTTTCACGTTGCTATCAATCGAAAGGGGAGATTTTGAGAAATGATTGTTAATAGCATCGATGTTGATGGAACCCAACGGCTCATTGTGTTTATCGCCCACTCCTAGAGATTTTAGAAACTTCCACATTTGAGAAGGATTTGCACCAGTTAGATTTTTGTGAATATGGAGTCTTTTAGCATCTCTACACATCTTTGTACAACGATTACGTAGTATTTTATATGCTAATAGGTTTGAGTCAGAGTTAAGTTTTTTATAAATACGTTTTGCCTTATCACGCTTAGCCATCATCTTCTTAATATTTTCTGTTAACCAAGGAGCAGGAGGATGTTTAAGTATAACGCGCTTTAAAGGGGCGTGTATATTATATAGATCAATTATTATTTTATTAAAATTAGTCACCATCTCATTGGTACAGTTAACATTAGTAACAGGAGACCAATCAACATTACAAGCATCAGCTTTAAGTTTCCTTATATCAATATTTTTATAGCTGCGAAGAAAACGAATTGTAGTGTGTGTAGTCTATCTTTCAAAGATGCCAACATATCCTGCTTACTGATGCCCTGCTCCAATGTAGAGGCTCTAATTAAGTTGAACACTAGCATCTGGCGAGAGTTAAATACATACATATATTATACATAGATAAAAGGTCAAATTATATACAGCTAGTTTTCGAACATAAAAGAATGGCCCAGATGCTGCCTTAGGGGATAGCTTCTAGGTCAAAATTAAAAGCCAAAGTCTTCGGGTTACATAATATTATGTTGTTTTACGTTTAAGGAAATTATGGCATCGGAATCGGGGGTTTTTCTTAAATTTTAAATTTAGATTTATTATTTGAAGTGTCGGTTGTTTATTTTACAGATTCATTAAAAGTATTTAGAGAATACATTTTGAGACAGAGTATTAGACGGTAATTGTCGTTCATAAATATTTGAATAAGAATATTAATTTTAAACATGGATGGAGTGTTGTGTCTAGTTTTAGGCATTTTCTGTGTGTTTAACTCTGGTAAGTATTTCTGGCGATATTTCAGCTATATTACTGTTAAGTTCCATCAAAATCAAAAATTATTTATGTTTTTCCCTGACGTTAATTGTAACGAAAACTGTCAAAGTTTCGTTCTTAGACAGCTTCACAATTTGACACTAGAGGCGCTAGTTAGAATCTTTGCATCGCCAATAGTATCGTGAACATAAGAATGCAGCAAATAAAAGAAGAAATAGGTTACCTAAATGACGTAAATACTTATCTATTATAATCTAGCCTATTTAGGTTCGTTCCAAATTATTCCATTTAAATTAGATAAGAAAAGGCTTCAGTGGTTCTTATAAGATCGAAATGTATAACTCAGAATTCAAGTTTTTTTTTAATCCTATTTATATTGTTTGAAGTTTGCATAGCCTTCCAAAATGAGAACACTTTTTTTTAAACTTACCACTTTGTATACACTCATGTTTTATTCAAGTTATATAAGTTTGCAAATAAATGATTCTTATTCTTATTTAGCAAATAGTTTCATTGACTAATAGATGGTTTAATTTTTTAGCCGACTATCAACGAAAAATGGAGGCTCTCAATTCGGCGCGTATGTTTTGTTTTTTATTTATGTTTGATATCATAGAATTTTAATCTCCTGTTGCTGTTGCTTGCAAGTTGGTCCCATTCAACTTGTATAATAATCGGTAAAGTAGTTCCCGAGTTTTATTGAAATACTAGCTTTTCACGGCTCGGCGTTATCCGTGTTTATTTTATATCTCATGTTTTTTTTTATGATAGATAAGCCTTCATTTGACCACAATCTCACCTGATGTAAAGTGACGATGTGGTCTAAGATAGAGCATGAAGACCTAGAAGGTAGATGGCTTCTCCGGACCACATTACGAAACACGAAAAAATCGCTTCACGCACTGGCCCAGCCCGGAGGGTGGTGACAAGCCGCGGCCGAAGCCTCCCACCAGAGACTGTTCTTAGCACCACCCGGAGGTCACGTGTAAGGATTCAGAGGGTTACCACTTTCGGACGTGAACAGGCAAAACCTCCATTGAAATGATGGAGAACCACACCCAAAAATGTTCCACCTCCTTCTTGTGCCTTTATATTATTTTGTAACATACTTTATGTAATACGCTTTATTGAAGTAATATAAGTAATCCGAATAATTACAGATATATGTTTGTTTCTCTTATCATTTTAGCAGATGCGTTCATTTACCTTTTTTTTCTATTCGATATAATATCATAATTATCGTTCGTAAGGAGTAAACTCCAATCGTGCGTCGTAGCTGACACACACACACACATTTTTTTAACCGACTTTCAGCAAAAAAAGGTGGTTATCAATTCGTCGCGTATGTTTTATTAGTCGGTGGCTTGTCCGAGGGAAAGTTGTGAATTCTAATAATTTACAACTTTCCGAGAGTATGTCCCTCAAAAATCTCTCTGAAGGTGAAACCTATAAATACCTTGGTATGTCAGAAGCGTTAGGTATTGTGGATGGCGATGTAAAACAGTCGGTGAAGGAGCGTTTCTTTTGCCGCCTCTCAAAAGTGCTCAACAGCCTTTTGTCAGGTGGTAATAAAGTGCGCGCTTACAACGGCTGGGTTATGCCGCTACTCACCTTACTCTTACTCTTACTCACCTACTCACCTTAATATACTTTTGGCATACTAAGGAGTTATATACGTTTTGAGTCAACAACACGTGGTGGGCGTCAAAACTATCAATAAAATGTTCTTAATTCCAAAATTTGCTTTATTTTGCTAAAACATTTACTGATACAACTATAAATATTATATAAAACTAAACTTACAGTATTGTTGATACTTTGAATTATTTATACATGAACTATTACAAAACATAATATATTCAATATTGTACAAATACACCAGATCCTTGCTTAATAAGTTTGTACGGTTTTACTCTGTTTCTTCCACGCACTGGGCTAAACATTATCTTATCTGGTGGAAACTCTGAAGATCCTGTAGTTTCCAAGTGAATATCTAGACAGGTAAGTAATTTACCTACATAAAATACTTTAAAGGTGATACATACATGGATATAGATCAAATTTGCTAAAAAGATAGTGAGGCGTCTCGAACAACATTATACTATGGACTAGTGTGAAATTTGTTATAAATAAAAAAGATTAAACTTGGGTTATTTGAATTCTGATGGAGAAAGTAATCTCAAAATGAGTGACAAAACTTTTAATGAATTCATAAGACAAACCTTTTAAAGTCTTTCACATAATAAAGCTTTTAAATCTATACGATGGATTTCATTTGAGAGTATATTTGCAGATATTCGGTTTTTCATCCCTACTTTCACAATTCATAACTTTAAAACAGGTCAACCGACTTTTATCGAACATGTCTAAGAACACTAACGCAAAACTCACCTAACATACAAAATATGAAAGTGGAATTTGTTTTTTTTTGTGTTTATGGTCCTTGTCTTGTTAGTGCGCTGATTAAATCCTTTTCAATTCAATGATATCCCTTATACAACATACATATAAACGTAAATATGAATATCATCATTTTCTTGATAATTATGCACAGTTCGAGTAATTTTTTAAAGTTTTTAATTTTCAGTATCTTTTTTCTCATTTTTTATTTTATTATACACAACTGTAGTAGTAGTATGATAAGTGCTCATTAGTATTAAGTTATATAAAACTGTTTGCTTTCCATATGAAATAAAAAAAAACCCACAAACAAAGTCTACAAATATGTACAAAGGTCCGTGTTTTATAGATTTCCCTGCGAAAACGACTTATTTTCCAGCGGTAAAAAGTAGCCTTCCTTCCTACCTATAGATTAATAGGCTACCTAAATGTGAAATTAGTGAAATAATTATTCAATCGGACCATTTAAAAAGTAGTTGACACAAAATTATTAATAGTAAAATTTAACCTAGCATGCGTAATGAAGAAGTCGAATTCGATCGTCGAAATTCTATTCGAATTACAATAACATAAACATAAGTTCACATTGTAAGAATTAGTATGTACTTACAAAGGAGTACTTAATTTTGATAGACAGGGTTTTTTAGTTACACACATATACAACGTATAGCAACATGGTTGGAATTTACCTCCTGAATCCATCTCAGAGTTCAATATTTGTTCCCTACGCATGTTACGAATTATACATATAAAATAACACATTGTTGGTAACGAAGAAATGTTTTAGTCTGCTTTTTGTTATTCCCAACGTTAACACTGTTGAACGAGGTTTTTTTATTCCCAGCGTTAACACTGTTGAACGAGGTTGTGACCCACCTTCACAATAAAAAAAAAATCACACCAATTTAAATTGGTGATTAGTACCTCAGTTTATTCTCATATCGATTCCTGAATACGCTAAAAATTTCGGGTCCGCTTGGGAAGGTCTGAGAAGATAATTATGTATGACATAAAGTAGAAAAAAAACTTTAGATACTATCATGGTTATCATTACTATTTAGATTTATAACAAAAGAGTATAGAAAGATTTGTTCTTAAGTTGCCTCATTTGATTGATCCCTTTAAATAAATAATTAAAGTTACCGAATTAATAATATCAAACAAACACATGATAACAAGGTAAAACGAATAAATTGAATTATAATTGATGATTAAACGAACGTACTACGTGACGTTCTATCATAATTATACGTAGCATCTCGTTCGAAGAAATAAGTATCCTGAAAATAAGAATTATTTGCAACATGTAGTACGCATAAAGGGCCACCGTTCATGCACTAATGTTTAGAGTAGATAAAATAAACTTTTTACTATGACGAATACTCCATCCCGCTCGTCCTTGTCGGCCCGCTCACTCCGGCTTGTCATTTCGTTTAGAGATAAAAGGTATCTGAAATACCTCTTATGTATATCATTTCCATGATTTTTTTGACGAAATCTGTGGGTTTTTTGGGTTGGGTGGGTAAATGATACTTATTTCTTCGAACGAGATGCTACGTATAATTATGATAGAACGTCACGTAGTACGTTCGTTTAATCATCAATTATACTTGCATCTCGTTCTCGAAATAAGTATCCTGAAAATAAGAATTATTTGCAACATGTAGACGTTCAGAGCTGATTGAGGAAATAAAATCATGTTTGATTTAAAATTTAAACACATAACTAAGTATTATACATAAGTTACTTCACTCTTAATTATAATTATATTATTAGTAGGATAAATCAAATCACTGGTTGATTTTGAGATCTTAGATTGAATATTTATAATTTTTTGTAAAAATCTCGATGTTATCAGTTCATAATCAATGAACCATTAAAATATATGAATTTTATGATGTACAATTGATGACATTTTATAAATGTTGAAATACAGCTATTTCCAGAAAGGTGTTTTTTTTTTTTTATTTAAATAAATTTATCAAAAATTTTTAACGTGCCGTGCTGTAACCACCCTGCAGTGTTACGAATAGCAGCAACACTGCACCTGAGCGATGAGCTCTCGACGCAGAAGCGTGGCGAGTGCTGTGCGCCGTGAAGGTGTGGTCATGTCTATAACACACTCTTTTAGAGTAGCTTTGTCAAATGGCTTTGTGATGTTACGGGTTAATGTAGTTTTTAGAAAACTATAAATAGCTGTTCACCATTTCTTATTATTCTTATTATATTCATTTATCTCAGATAATGTCAATCCATATCACATTAAAACTAGATTTAATTTAAACTCTTTTGGTTGATGTTTAATATTTAAGAGTAGGGTGGCAGCTGGACATATCTAAGGTTTTTTTATTTTATATGTGATTCTTGAGTTAAATTTATATCAATATCTTGACCTATATTTTCTTTCAAAATGTATGCACTCTAGTAGTTGCAAGAGCTAATAAATATTTTTTTGTTAAGCTGTTTAAGTTAATGGTGTCATTATGAAAGCAAGAGCTTAGAAAATCTAGAACTTTTAAAATGTACCATGTGGTGTGAAACGTTGGCATTCAGGGGCATAGTCTGTAGAGTCCCTTAAAAATCTGATTACCTTGTGGTCTGACTAAATATGAGAACCAATAAACAGAGACATTGCTCCTCTGCAAATGTTAAGCGTTCCATATTGTACGCCCTAATTTGATATTTTTGTTAACTTTCAAAAACGTTTCAGTTATTTTCCACGTAAAAAATATACCATTTCCACAGACAACTATCGTAATGTTTAAAAGAATTTAAGTTTAATGATGCCAGCAGGCAGGCATCAGCCTACGGACGAAGTATACCCCACCCTTCGTCTCAGCAGGGCCGATTCCGATTCCGGCAGCCAGCGTAAGGTTTTTGTTTATTTTCCCTTCGCCGCAATGGGAAATTATAACGTCTTCGTTAGGTTTAAATATTACTATTCCGTAAACAAGGAGTTTATGAAATAACAGGAACCACGGTTGTGTAGGCCAACTGAGAACGACTATTATTTGACCTTTTGTTTAGTCAACAATATTTTTTCTGAGGGTTTTCAGGATAATAGAAAACGGAGGTACGAGTAATGCGCATGAGTTTTCACTCCAAGACAAAGAAAATAAAAATATCGACTTCAGATGCGTCTGAGTATTTTTTCCAGTACATATAAAGGTCGCAATTTAATTTATAAGACTCGTTAATCGATCTATTTGGGCAAAGCCAAATGTATTACATAATTTATTAAAAACTGATTTAAGCTTCCATTCTATATCGGGATGTGAACGCAGTGACTCCAATCAGCAATTCAGTTTTCTGATGACTATATAAGTAGCAAAAGACAGATTATTTACAATGCACACTGCCATATTCTTTTTGAAAATTGTTACGGCCGGCGTAATAGGAAATTCCATTCTATAATATAACTAATAACGGTCGTGTTATTGATGTGTAAAGTGAAGTCTTCGAAATTTTTGGCAAATAATTTGAGTGTGAAAAATTCAGCTAGCTTTAGTTGAATAATGTGTAGATTTTTCTCATCCCTAACCACTAGCGGTATCTTCTGCACAGGCTGATCCCCACCCCGTTGTTGAGGCGACAGAATACAACTCAAGGCTATAATTATCGTTTGGAATTGTTTTGACAGAATTAGGTATATAGCCTGGAGCCACCACTCTAAGTCCGGCCGTATAGAGGATGGTATTTAAATACTGAATTCACTCTGCTGCTTAATGAAAACCTAATAATATACTCAAGGAATATACTCGATAGATGCCTTCGAAAAAACCTTCGAGTTAGGCAAACTCGGAGTCGGATTTTACTTTTTTGAAACTTCATGAAGTGTTTATTTCTTTGATAATGCAATCTTTTTTGTCGCATGGTAACTGAACGTACAAGTTGTGTATATCTATTACAAATCCTAGGGATTTGCATTGTGTAGACTAAGTGAAGACGCTCGTTTTAACATTCAAAATGAACCCAAGGCTTGTGGGAAATATTGTTGTGATTGCTACGTTATTTTGGCAGGAGTTATACATATCCAAAATTAGGAACAGGTCATCTAAATATATTGATGACATGTAGGCTTCAGCTCTTAGGAGCTATACAATCAGTTTCATAATCTTCGTAAATAATAACGGTTAAGCCGATCGGAAATGCGTTAAATTCATTTATATGTTTGTTAAATATAAATCTAGGGTTTATATAGTCATTTTCATTCATTTTGATAAAACAGTAGGCGTCTTCAAGTTTGAGATAAGTAGGATTAATAATAATATATATATATATATATATAATCATTATAAAACGCATCTTTCCGTTTGACTTAGGTCTTAAGAGCATATCCGAAATTAATTAATCTTTGCAAGGCATGCAATTCGAAATCGCTCCGATTTTCCGAGATCCTCAACAGCTGCATTCATTTGTAAGAACTCTTTACAAGAATACTTAGGAGTTGGAGGCAATTTTGAAAAGGTTGATTAAATAGATTATGATTATGATATAAGATTATGGTCAGATATTACATCCATGATAGGATAATATTGTCGTTTGTAATAAGAGCATATCCGAAATTAATTAATCTTTGCAAGGCATGCAATTCGAAATCGCTCCGATTTTCCGAGATCCTCAACAGCTGCATTCATTTGTAAGAACTCTTTACAAGAATACTTAGGAGTTGGAGGCAATTTTGAAAAGGTTGATTAAATAGATTATGATTATGATATAAGATTATGGTCAGATATTACATCCATGATAGGATAATATTGTCGTTTGTAATATCGTGTCCATTGATTATTGGACAAGCGACCTGCATAGTTTACCTCCATTAGGCTCGGCGATGGCTGGTGTGTTTCAACTGCTGTGATGACCTCCTTCATGATCTGTTGTGCTGATTCCGATGATGGGCAGGCGGTCGCGTTTTCTGTGATGTTATCGGCGCCGGTGGTTTCCTTCCTGGACCCGCCGGAGTTTTTAAGTTTAAGAATCGTTTTAAACTTTGAGGGCTGTGGTTTCTCATAACTGTTGTTATAGGTATTTATTTCAGAACTTTATTTGTTTACTCCTTTGCAGTTTTGAGATCTGATAATTTTTCCCCACATAAGAGTTTAATTATTATTTTTGAGGTCAGATGTACTAAACATCCTCCTTGCGACAGAATTCGAATGTTGTACGTCTCATAATATTCGATTCGCATCCATGAGCCTCTTCAGAAGTTCATTATTACTACCCTACTGCTATTATGTTGCTGTGCTAAATGTTTCGTACGTACATGCTGCATATCTACTCAGATAATTAAAAGAAACATAACCAATTAAATAATTAAATTTTTAATAATTTTAAAGTCGGTGCCAAGGACAGATGCTATGTGAATATTCCGGAAATATTCAATTTATAACTTTGCACTTAATGAAGTAGCGATTTTTTTAATATTATTTCAAATTTACTTAAGTATACCTAAGTACCTAAACAATAAAATTAATATCCGTTCTTTAACTCAAGCTTCAAGCTTGCCCCCTTGAACCAACCGAGGGAATAGAATAGAATAATTTATTTGCAAAAAACATGTGTATTCAGGATATTGTTTGTTATTTTTATTTTGTTCCGTTTATTATGTAGTGACTGTACTAAGTAAAAGAACCCTTCAAAAAAGGACAACACCAGAGAATATAACCTGCAGATGTGTATCTGCAAGGAAGACACACTAAGACTTACAATAATACAACAAAAAAGAGATATGATGAAGCCGAGCAAGCCCTTAATGAAATTAAGCAGGCAAACCTCAACTCAAGGTAAATAACCCAAGTTTAACTGAGTTGACAAAAAATAAGAATAGGGAAATTTGCGAATGGAAATAAATAGTTTTTCGTGTCGTAATGTGGTCCGGAGAAGCCATCTTCTAGGCCTTCATGCTCCATCTTAGACCACATCGTCACTTTACATCAGGTGAGATTGTGGTGTTAGGTGACTGAATATACTACTTAGATACATTTTTTTTTCGTAAATACACTACTCAACAAAGTCTAGGGAACAAGGATATTTTAGTGTATACTTTTGATTCAACTTTTTTTTGTCCCAGATGTTAGGAACACTTCCGGTCAAATGAATTCCTATCAACTATCTGAATAAATGGGTGACGTTGCCTAAGAATGGTGCGAGGACATTGTTAGAAGACTGTACGATTAAGGTGCGTTTGTACGTTTGAGATATGTGATAAATGTTTTGTACAGAGTTGTGTTTTATAACTTCTGGTTCGTCCGGTAATATTTATTCATTAAATTATTTCTTTAGTGGTAAAACTATTATGCCATCAAAAACAATACTTGTCAAAAAAACCAAGTCGCGCAACTCAGTTGTTCTGCGGTAAAAAGTTGTGAGATCCAAGTAAATCCAAGTCTTCAAATTTCGTCTCAAAATTCTTTAATGTTTTATATAAATATATTAAGACTTGGCCATCGCCTGAAAACACGTGTTAATTCAATCGCCTGAAAACACGTGTAAATTCAATTATTTAGTGCGATGGCCAAGTCTCAATATATTTATATAAAACATTAAAGAATTTTGAGACGAAATTTGAAGACTTGGATTTACTTGGATCTCACAACTTTTTACCGCAGAACAACTGAGTTGCGCGACTTGGTTTTTTTGACAAGTATTGTTTTTGATGGGATCTCATTTCTTTTTGTATTTTGTAGACAGTTCTACTTCTTTCCTTTTCGGTACCTTCTACTTATTGTATATGTAGGTGAAAGGTTTGACATAGTGATTTAAACAGATTATATCATTGTATAATAATTAATTACGGGATTAATCGAACAGTATCAATCACACAAATAATCTGAGGCTCAGTTTAACAAAGATATAGATAAAGTCAACTACTAATTCCGACAGCGTTTGCACAGAGCAGAAGCCAAAGAAAGAATGTCTCCCGGACTATTGGAACGGTACTTTAAATAGCAGTGCAACTCGTAAACAACCCCTCTACCTGCGGCCACCCGATTGGCTGTTAGACCGGTCGGCTGGCACAGACCGGTACCGGCCGCAGGTAAACATCGCGCGATCGAGTGGCGTGAGCGCCCCGCTCACGCCATCGGACATTTTAAGTTGATTCTATGCTACTACAAACGCACTACAATGAAGAACCAGGATGTCACGCCGTCACTGCCATTCTGACTTGCGAACGTCCTCGTTCGCGTAGGCTCAGTTAAAATTATCTGTAAGTGAAAATAATAATAGTTAGTGCTCGATTATCCTGACAACATACTATACTATGTTCTGGACTGGTCTATTTGACCCTTCAGACGACTGGCCCGGTAAAACACCCTTCAACACTACAATACCAATCTTATTTAAATCATCTTTTACAATCCCTTCAGTTGAGAACTGGCCTGGATTAGTACCATTGCTAGACCGGAACTGCTTCTTTTTCCCTTTAGCAACTATCCGTATTTTTTTTTGTAATCCCTTCAGTCAAAAAACTGGCCCGGATTAATACCAATGCTAGACCGGAACTGTTCTTCTTTCCCTTCAGCAACTATCCGTATTTTTTTTTGTAATCCCTTCAGTTAAAAACTGGCCCGGATTAATACCAATGCTAGACCGGAACCGTTCTTTTTTTCCCTTTAGCAACTATCTGTATTTTTTTTGTAATCCCTTCAGTCAAAAACTGGCCTGGATTAATACCAATGCTAGACCGGAACTGTTCTTTTTTCCCTTTAGCAACTATCTGTATTTTTTTTTGTAATCTCTTCAGTTAAAAACTGGCCTGGATTAATACCAATGCTAGACCGGAACTGTTTTTTTTCCCCTTTAGCAATCAATTATTTGTTTTGTTTTATGAGAATAGCCCCATAACCTTCACTAGTAATTAGCGCCATGCAGCTTAACGAGTTAATCATTAATAAACGGAAGTGGATAACTATCGGGTTACGTATTGCTGTTAAGCTCTTAAAGAGTAAATTTTTAAATTTTATTTTTAGCAATATCTAATCTTTATGGAGGCCTACATACAATTTTCTTTGGGCCTATCAAATTTCAATTTCAATGATTTTTAATAAGTGATAAACCTCACTTTGCACGTTAAACTATTTTTAAGTTTAATGCAGAAAAAATAACGATTACGGATGTGTCTATCAAATTTATTTAAATTCAGGAACATTGACAAAAAAATTATTAATCATGTCAGGAGGTTGTGGAGGTGGATATCCCACTTCTGATGTAGGTGAAAGGTTTGACATAGTGATTTAAACAGATTATATCATTGTATAATAATTAATTACGGGATTAATCGAACAGTATCAATCACACAAATAATCTGAGGCTCAGTTTAACAAAGATATAGATAAAGTCAACTACTAATTCCGACAGCGTTTGCACAGAGCAGAAGCCAAAGAAAGAATGTCTCCCGGACTATTGGAACGGTACTTTAAATAGCAGTGCAACTCGTAAACAATCCCTCTACCTGCGGCCACCCGATTGGCTGTTAGACCGGTCGGCTGGCACAGACCGGTACCGGCCGCAGGTAAACATCGCGCGATCGAGTGGCGTGAGCGCCCCGCTCACGCCATCGGACATTTTAAGTTGATTCTATGCTACTACAAACGCACTACAATGAAGAACCAGGACGTCACGCCGTCATATATATGTCCATATAATTTTCTTTTTGCTGGTCTAGATTGGATTTATTTATATTTCGCATTGTTATTACGATAGTACATATTTCGTATATACGTGGGTTTGCGACAGCGCCCTCTATACCGGTCTTTTCTAGATTTTTTAGTTTTTCCTTGATTCATACACCAAACACTACTTATATTCCAAATTTGAAGCTTCTAGGTCTGCTAGAAGTGCCTTAGAATTTTGATGTTCGGTTAGTCAATGAGTGACAAAATTAAGAAATTTGACCCGTTATAATTCTTAAAATACTGGTTCAAATTGAATGAAATTTGAAATATACCGTGTCTTTACAATCTTGCATGGTTACTGAAAATTTCAGTCTTCTAGTTCTATCCACAACGAAGTTACAGGGGGTCGAAAATGGCCTGAATTGCTTCGAGAAAAGGTACGACAGCGCCCTCTATACCGGTTTTTTTCTAGATTTTTTAGTTTTTCCTTGATTCATACACCAAACACTACTTATATTCCATATTTGAAGCTTCTAGGTCTGCTAGAAGTGCCTTAGAATTTTGATGATCGGTGAGTCAGTCAGTGAGTGACAAAATTACGAAATTTGACCCGTTATAATTCTTAAAATACTGGTTCAAATTGAATGAAATTTGAAATATACCGTGTCTTTACAATCCTGCATGGTTACTGAAAATTTCAGTCTTCTAGTTTTATCCACAACGAAGTTACAGGGGGTCGAAAATGGCCTGAATTGCTTCGAGAAAAGGATGGTACGGCCGTGCCGCTTTTTTGCTCGACTTGGTGGGGGCACTGCCATGCCGTGCCCCCAGATTAATTACGCCAGTGAAATATTTTTACATTACATGACTTTACCTTGTTATCGCTAGGCGTCCTTAAAATACGTGATTGTTGCTACCATTCATCAGCATATTAAATGAACTTTAATATTTGTGAATTCACATGTTGCATTAATTTAGAGGATTAAACTTTGTTAAAGTTTAAAGCCACGTACAGAACTATAAATTCTTATGAGAAACGGGCGAACCGTTGCTAATATTTGAATATTCATAGTTAAAATGTTCGATGCAATACATTTAAACCTGTTTGTTAAAACGTATTCGTTTTTAGTAACAGAGATAAATAAGTATGTTCACCGACACACATAATTAGTTGCAAATTCTGTAGTTATAATACCTAATGAACATGTTTATCATCATTGATAATTATTAGTAAACAGACTATAGTTTGATTCAAATATGTATACCTGATAATTGCTGTAGCCGCAGGTTGCCCAATACTGGCCCACATAGGACTCCTTCGTAGTCAAGGGAACTAATTGCATCCTTAATCATAACTTTAAACTCACTGCTTGAAGCTTTGACCATGTCATCAGCGTATGAATGTGCTTGCTTTTTGCTTTGAGATGTTTTCTTAATTACATAAGCGTGATTTTGCACACATATTATGAAAACATCTCAATCAACAGAGTCCTTTTTTAGGACATTGACTCTGTCGATTGGTATGAGTTTCATCACTCTCTATAGAATAACGTTTTTTTTTCAAAAGAGGCGTATAGATTAGGTGATAGATTTTTATAGTAGAGATTTAAGTCCTAATAATATTGATTAGTAGATAATTTTTACTCTGTAAACTGCTGATTGACATGCGTTTCATTTTCTTTTCTCATTAAAATGTAACTTTTTGCGCTGTCTTAATTATTTTATTCAAATGTTTGTAATAGTCCAAGGATGGTTTTTACAGCGATAAAAATAGAATATGATACATAAATTACCCGTGCGAATCCGGGGCGGGCCGCTAGTTATAAATATATTTTTTTTGTTGCATCAGTCTAATCACATCCTTTCCTGTTTCAATATTTCGCACTACCGACTGTCAATATTCACAGCAATATTTGATGTATCGAGTGGAAAATCGAGTTATGATCGATTTCTATTTGCTAAGTCGTCCTAAAGATATTATTATTTGCCTGCCTTTCCATATACACGATGTATGCTCTATTTTTATATTGAGTTGGGATGCTAGCTGGTCAGTAGCTTCATTTTCTATGCCATGTTTAAGTGATGGTACATGGCTTAAATTCCTGGGGTATATGATGTTTTTTACAAAACTTTGCACTTTTGTATTGTGACGTCTATTTGATCGATAGGACGTAACATTACTGGATCGTGAACACTGGTGAACATTTGCGTTCCTTCAGTTAGCATCTTGTCGCTGTTGGAACAATCTGTAAGTTTCAGCAGCGATTAACTGAGAAACGTAAAGGCCCACAAAATGCAGTTGTTTCATATAAGAATATTTCACTTGAAGCTCTGGAAGGATACTCATTTAGATTATAATAAAAACATTGTACACGTATGTTTTTTTCTTGCAAACGGAAAAAAGACTATATACAGTGCATTTAAGTTTAGTTTTTATCATTTTTATCCGTCACAATCCCACAGAGAGAGAGAGACTTTGAATATAATATTATATTATATTATGACATGGGTTGTGTGGAAATAGCCGAGTGATTTATCAATATTGGGAAATTATGTGGTAAACTTAGTTTTTTTAATTTTTATACTAGATAAGCCTTTATTTAACCACAATCCTACCAGATGTAAAGTGACGATGTTGGCTAAGATGGAGCATGAAGACCTAGAAGGTAGATGGCTTCTCCGGACCACATTACGAAACACGAAAAAATCGCTTCACGCACTGGCCCAGCGCGGAGGGTGGTGACAAGCCGCGGCCGAAGCCTACCACCAGAGACTGTTCTTAGAACCACCCGGAGGTCACGTTCAAGGATTCAGAAGGTTAACACTTACGGACGTGCACAGAAATAACCTCCTAGATTATTAGTCATAATATTCTATAATCTTTGCCGAACTTCTACTTTGGGTGTTAGGTGTCAAATATTTTGGTTTTTGTTGTTATTAGAAAACAATCAAGTATTTTTTATTCATCTGTCTTTAATATCAAAACAACTTATGGCAAAACGGAAGTTCAAATGACGTACTTCATCAAATCGCTAGCATTTAAAATAAGTTGACATATAATTTAAAGTGGTGGCTAAATAGAGCATTTATCTTTAACAACGAGCATAAATAATGGAGTTGTAATAAACAAGAAATAAAGATTATGTATGAACTAATCATAGACTGGCCGGAGTGTTCAGTAGACGAGAACCCCCTTGAGGTGATTAATACACTCTACCATCAAATGAACCCAGACGAGCTAGAGAAGCAACACCACGAAGATAAAGAACTAATACCGCCAAAAATCACAGCAAAATGTAAATGCCGCAGTTCTTTGAGTTCATAGAAAATGAACCACTGGACCACGAGATGAGCCTCGCCGGGAAAGATCTTCAGGGACAGATCTGTCATAGCCCTGTGAAGTACTTTTTCTTGTAACTCCTGTGAAACGTAATTTATATCAATAATTCTCCGTCCCGAAACAGGTTTTAATTCATTTCTTTGAGTTCATTTTCTATGATATGGAAATTTTCTGTCTCTTCAGTGTCTCTGAAACAGTAGAACAGTGTACACTGACAGAATAAACATAAACAAGTCAATATAAAATGTTATCATACAAAATGTGATACAATTTTACTATGGTATGCAAATATGATTGATTATACATATAGCTATTCTTCCATTCTTGGGACAGTGTGCCATCCATGAAAGTTGCATTAACACTGTTATAGCAAAATAGACTTTGCTCATTACCACAGCATAATTTGAGCTCTATAAAATGGGATAATCATTTTCCTTAAATGTATAAGTGATTTTACTAACTTACGACAGCTGTTATGACTAATATTAGTCTGATGGTATTAATAAATCTCTAAAATATTTACAAAAGATTTTAAATCAGTGCTGTTAATTGTGAATAACTTTTCATAACACTTACTCATTATTAAGGTAATAGTAATGTTAATACTAATCAGTAAAGTTAATACTGAATACTAAGTTAATACTAAGTAGTAGTGAGTAATTTATAGCTTAAGTCTACCAACAGTAAATCATAGTCTTTAATGGAAGCGAATATTCGCGAGTACTTCGGCACTTCGCTTTAAGCCGGAGATCCTTCACGATCCTTAGCGTAGCGTAGCGGACGTACTGTCAACTACAAGCAAAGACGTATTGTTTACGATTTGATGATTTGAAATTTATAAATTAACTAGCTGACCCCAGCAAACGTTGTTTTGCAAAATAAAAAACAGATGTTAGCCGATTCTCAGACCTACTCAATATGCTCACAAAATTTCATGAGAATCGGTCAAGCCGTTTCGGAGGAGTACGGAAACGAAAACTGTGACACGAGAATTTTATATATAAGACTAGCTGACCCCAGCAAAGGTTGTTTTGCAAAATGAAAAATAGATGTTGGCCGATTTTCAGACCTACTCAATGTGCTCACAAAATTTCATGAGGTATTATTGACCATTCATATACTTATAACGTATAGGAATCCAAATATTTAGCACCAACTCCGCACCCTCTTCTGCCTGGCAAGATTCTACAAAATTATCATGCAACGCACCGCTCACACACTGTTAACCGCAAGAAAAGCTGTTAGCTTTCTTAGCTACTATTTTAATGTGTCACATGTATTATTTTGTTTTATAAAAAATCTTATATCTTACACACTCAATAGTACAACTGCTGCATAGTTTGAAGTTAGACGATGCTTTTCAAAATAACCTAGCTATAAATGTACGTAGATATTTAATAAGTTATGTAAAAGCCTAAATTGTAATAATAATTGTATTCCAGGGGTGCTATACAGTATAATATTCGCGGGTATATTGCTGCGGACGCCGGAAGTCAACGCACATCAGAGATTTTTATATTATAGATAAATAATGTTCCGGACTACTCACACAGCATCACCTAACCCCAAACTAAGCAGAGCTTGTACTATGGGTGTTAGGTGACTGATATACTACATAGATACATTTTTTTTGTAATTTTCCGGACTACTCACACAGCATCAAATTAAATAAATATGAATATTTTCGGACTTCACACAGCATCACCTAACCCCAAACTAAGCAGAGCTTGTACTAAGGGTGCTAGTTGACTGACAATACTACATAGATAATTTTTTTTTTAAATTTGTGCATGTTGTTTGTCTATTTCTATGCTTAAATTTACAATATTACGATGATTATTCAAGTAAACAATTGGTAGGTAATAATAGTAAGTATGGAAACCGGTTAACAGTTCTTTAATGGCTGTCAATCTTCTCATCTCTTTTAATCTCCGCGCCGTCGTTTTTAATTGTTCATTATTTGGATAACCTAAATCGTTGAAAAGTTGCTATAGATATTGTAGATAAGTCGCTGGCGAGTCGCTATCGATCAAAGTCGCTGTGTGTGGACCGGCCATTAAAAAGATCTAAAGGATATATTTAAGTTAAGGACAACCAGAAGAATGTTAGTTTTGGTTTGAAAGGTTGCTTATTATACTTGCTCTTGTTTGCAAGAAATGCACTTGGATCACAATTTACATTAGCACAATATATTTTCCAATGTATCTTCAATTCCGTGTATACTTTCAATATCTAGGCATGCTGGGCACACATATGCACCCCCATTTATTATAATAGTGTGCCCTTTTTGACCTACAATATTATGGCGATAAATAACCTAAAGTAGGTACTAAAAAGATAATGTAGTTTTACTGATGGAAAATACAAAGATTCCTCAGGAAAAACGACATTGACAGATAAAAAATGACGTTCACGTGGAGTTCTACTTGTTTTTTTTTTGGGTGTGCTTTTCATTGACCTGTGAAGGCTAGCAACACGATCCATTCCGACCACCCACTGACAGCTCAAAACGACGTCATCGCATCCATGATCGCTTCCGACCGTCTATTTTTTCACTATTTTTTTTTTCTTTATTGATTAAAGAGGGTTGGATCAGATTGATCATATCACCCTCATTGTTAACATGCAACTTACAACTTATCATATATTTTTTAAACCTCGACGGACAAAGTTTATCGACAAATTTGGGCTTGCAAGCCATATTCGCGCACACCAGCGAGATAATAAAAATTAAACAATATCAAAAGTACAATTACTTACCTAAGTTGGTGAGTTCGAGATAGCACAGTCTTGCTAATAATCTTTCATATACAAAATCCATTTTTTTTTAAAAGAGATGTAGGGGAGGACGTTTTGTCTATTTTCCAATGACAAAAAAAGAAATTAAAGAAACCCAAAAAATTAGTTTTAATTTAGGATCAGCTAAAAACGCGATTCTAAAGGGATTCTTAAGGTTGGTAACTTAACGCCAGAATGCGATTTAGTTTCAGCGGTTTTAACCATAATGAGTCCAGTCATATTATGTTTCACTCTTTTTTATAGATGTATTTAGTTTGTAAATTCATCACGTGAAACATTTATTTTTATCTCGAAAGTACAACTTTTCAGGTATCACAAGTATTTTTAACGAGCTAGAAAAATCTATTATACTACCGACTAACCGATTAATCGGTAAAGTAATTTCTGAAATAAACGGGTAAAACCAATTTAACTCTTCAAGCCTATATGTATACATATATATGTATATAAGTAGAGATTCGACTTCTCCACTTTATGGACTTCTAGAAAAAAGGAATGAATCGTTCTGAACAATAAATTGTACACAGACATAAGCTCTCCATTTATTCAGCTCCTAAGAAGTTCAAAACCTATTACGAGTTTATGCAATGGAATTAATTTACGGGTTTAGAACTACATTTTCATACATAATCTGACACAACCGTACGGCAGTACTCAAATCCCATTATAATTATAGATTGTTAAGGTGTCAATTTACATCACTTATGTAAAGAGTTTATGCGGAAATTCTAATATATATTTAAAAAGTATTAATAGGTAGGTAAACATAAATTAAATGTGCAAGTTTGTTTGAAATTAAAGCTTGCTAATAATAATGTGAGAGTTACCAAAATATTGTCCGTTTAAGTTTGAGGTAAATTAGACGTTTTTTTTTCGTCACATTTTTTTTGTACGCCAGGTTTTTGTCACAGTAACTCAGTCCTCCCCCACATCCCGTAGGAAGTACGTGATGTAAATGATAATCTGCCAGCGAGATTCACAGGAATAAAGCTTGATATGCGACTCGCATAATATCTACTTTACTAAAAAAAAATACGGCCAAGAACATAAATAATTTACATAAGAACTGCAAGTTAATTTAGAATTATATATATATCACGAACAGAAGCAAAGCGACTGTATAATCTTAAAATGTAACTATAATAATCGCTTCCGGGAAAAAATGTGAAAAGAAAATTAGCTGCAGAGATTTACTGCGTTTGGGAAATTCATCTATCAATCGAGAGGTCATATAATATGTTATTAATTTAACACTGCAGAAAAATATATTTAACACCTCTTTTAAATGTAACTTACCTCTTGGTCTGGAGTTGTGACGTTAATATTTAAGTTTATAAACACATTCTGACTTACCACAAAACACGGCTTAAACACGCGTTCAATAGTAGTCTATGAAAAAAATAATAAAAAAGTTATCTATAAATATTTTTTAAACAACTGTTAAAGTTTTAGTAATGTTTTTGTGTGAAGACCGGTAAGCTCATTGCACTTAATAAGGTTTATGAGCTATTATAAAGCTCGGTTATAGCGGCACGACGTTTTCAGCATTGATTTTTATGACTCCTTTATGTAACACAATGTGTCGTATATCTACCGTATACCTACAGGCCAATCAGGTCAAGATAAGGTGTGAAAATACACGTGTAAAACAGGGAGGAAGGTTTAAGTCAGTTGTCACTTACAACCTCTCCATGCACATAAAGTGCGTCTGTTGTTATAAAAGCAGTATGTTGTATCATTGTGAGTTGATTTCATTGTGAGTTAGAGTAGCAAAAGCGGGTAGAATTTTGCCAAGCTGTACTGCAGAAGTAGCTTAGTAACTATATTAAGAGTCACAAAGGCCTTTTTCTAAAATTTATATATATTTGGGCTGTGTTAATGGACACATTCTTTATTTTACTCTACGTAGCAATTTAAGTCATATGTAAAATTATTAATTAGCCTTTAAAATGGCTAGATTGTAATATTGTTGTAGCATCTTTATTTTAGAAACACTTCAGCTTCATTGCAATCCATTTATCACCATCCTATAATGGTTCTTGGTATAAAAGAATACACGAATGTTGACAAAGGACCATTTGTTATTCACGTTAGTAGAACGGAACCTGACCCTTCGGCAAGTACGCTCCGTGCAGCAGCTGGCGCAGTACATGTACGACTTCACCAAGTAAGTCGCGCTCACATCTACGTGGTGGACCGCCGCTACATCTCGCTGGAGGGCTCCGTGCAGCAGCTGGCGCAGTACATGTACGACTTCACCAAGTAAGTCGCGCTCACATCTACGTGGTGGACCGCCGCTACATCTCGCTGGAGGGCTCCGTGCAGCAGCTGGCGCAGTACATGTACGACTTCACCAAGTAAGTCGCGCTCACATCTACGTGGTGGACCGCCGCTACATCTCGCTGGAGGGCTCCGTGCAGCAGCTGGCGCAGTACATGTACGACTTCACCAAGTAAGTCGCGCTCACATCTACGTGGTGGACCGCCGCTACATCTCGCTGGAGGGCTCCGTGCAGCAGCTGGCGCAGTACATGTACGACTTCACCAAGTAAGTCGCGCTCACATCTACGTGGTGGACCGCCGCTACATCTCGCTGGAGGGCTCCGTGCAGCAGCTGGCGCAGTACATGTACGACTTCACCAAGTAAGTCGCGCTCACATCTACGTGGTGGACCGCCGCTACATCTCGCTGGAGGGCTCCGTGCAGCAGCTGGCGCAGTACATGTACGACTTCACCAAGTAAGTCGCGCTCACATCTACGTGGTGGACCGCCGCTACATCTCGCTGGAGGGCTCCGTGCAGCAGCTGGCGCAGTACATGTACGACTTCACCAAGTAAGTCGCGCTCACATCTACGTGGTGGACCGCCGCTACATCTCGCTGGAGGGCTCCGTGCAGCAGCTGGCGCAGTACATGTACGACTTCACCAAGTAAGTCACGCTCACATCTACGTGGTGGACAGCCGCTACATCTCGCTGGAGGCCTTTGGAAGGTCGACGACTTCCGAACTTCACAATTAGCTGATTGGCGGAATCGATTAAATTGTTATCGGCCATTTGTTGCGTTTAGCAATAAGGTAGTGATTTCATGATGTTCAAGTACTTTGAATATTTTGAATCCATTGCTATTCTTATCGTAATTTCGGCTATGTGATAAATAGACCTCCCTCAAAATATAAGGGGGTTAGAACAGCAGGCTGCCTTTTGGAAGATGTTACTTAGTGTAGGTATCAACTAAGTAACACAAGAGGTACAATAAATTAACTTATATTTTAATTTATAGTATTACCAATAACATGGAACCACGAAATCGTATTTTTAATTAAGTTAGCCAAGCTCATATTGTGTTAATTTCATCGCTCATTCATTCATCATCAAATCAAATTATAAATGTGCCTAGGTTTGTTAGTAAAACCTAAATTATACCATATTTCATGCTATTCCCAGTTTTACCATCTTTAATTTTCGAAAACAACATTAAGGATATGCATTTTTACGCAAAATGTTTTATGCAATCTAAATTCAGAAGTCAGTAAATTGGTTTAATATTATTGAAATTCGACCTTATTTAAGCAAAGATGGCTTCGTACGCTTATTTATCACATTATCTTTATCTTTTTCGCCGAATTTGCTCTCTTAAACGTCGCATAACGCTAAAATAATATTCTTTATTTACCGTTTCACCTTCCGGCATGAATTTCGAGTGCACAACACCTCGATAGTCAACAACAAGCGACCTCTAAGATTTAAGACCATTGTGTAATGTAAAGGACAGGGACAAGTTTAATTAAATTTATGATTAATGTTCTTATTTATTTTATTTCTTTGAAATCGGACAAATACTCTTAATAAACATTAAGATTATTTTTACCTTTTTCCAGCACATTACCGAAAAAAGAGCTTTACGGGTTTTAGAAGTGTGTGGCATGTGGAAATCAGTTTGTCATATTTCTGTGACAAGAATATTTTGATAGTCTGCCTGCTTTCTGTCTGCCGGCTTTGGTCTTATTTGATACCTATACCAGGAACTGGCATAATGAACAACACAGTGATATAACAAATCTTAATATAATGGTTTCCAAACTAGGCACAGCCTGTATCTTGGAAACCTCCTTCCAAATGAATCCAATCCTACATATAAAGTACTAATAAAATAATATACGTTTACATTTTATAGAGAAAGACAATTATATTAAAATACAAAATTAAAAGTAATTAATTAAAGGTATACGCGATACGTTTCCAAAGCTTTTTTATTTTATGCATAACCTCCTAGCAACACTTCATGTAACTTAATACCACCATAGAAAAATAAATAGGATAGAAGGCCAACTCTTTGTAAAGTTGCAGAGTATTTAAAAAACATTGATAGATGGCGACACAATGCTCATTTGAAATTACAAAAGGAAAATGATGAAACGGAACGTTCTAAACTGTCATCATCCTTGTTTGATTGAATCTGGTTTGAATTTGTTTGGTTTGTTGTTTACTATGTGTGATAATTACCTAAGATTTATTTATTTGTTTTCTTGAATTATTAAAAACGAAAATGTCTGCAGTAAGAGTTATCCAGTCTTTCATTTCACAAGTAGAAAGCGGTTAAGACGATGCCAATAAACATTAATGATGATATTAAGGCGTCCTGAGACTATAATTATTCATCATATTCTTAATGGGGAGAAAGCCCTAAGTACGATTCTGTTACACTTAGTTTTTACTTGACAAAACGTCGAACATTTTTATTTAAACTATATTTTTTTGCACAGAAATACTTGAACAAGACACAAGGCTCTCAGAAAGCATATATGCCAAAATGACCTCAAGATTATATTCGTAAACAAATAATTAGCAGAATAGCTCACTTAAGTGGAAATGGTCAAGTTCTAGAATGGAGACCTCTTATCACCACCAAGACCACCAACTAGATGGACGGACAACTTGGTGAAGGTAGCGGGCTCGCGGTGGTTAGGTAAAGGCTGCTACTGACCGAAGTTAACAATACTACTACAGATAAAATAATACTACTTACATCAGTACGCTGAGTACCATAGAGGTACCATATTGGTTCCATCAGAGATTGCACCATGAAGGTACAATGTTATGAGTAGACTTGAGGTTTATCGATGATCTTATATTGAGTACGATAAATTATTCTCATTGTATTTAGATTCCTGAAAGTTATCCTGTTAATCTGCTTACAAGATACAGTTCGATAGTTATTGTATGTAATTGGAAGGATTGTATAGAAAATAAGGTACAGCTACAATTATCTCGTTATCCAGCCTATAAGGTTACCTACATTACATATCTACATATCGATTCATTGTTTTATTATCAGACGGACATACAGACGACGAAGTAAATAAATAAATAATCTATATCTACTATATAAATAAAAATGAATTGTTGTTCGTTAGACTGATTAAAACTTTGGGAACGGCTGAACGGATTTATCTTATCATAGTCTTGAAGTGTTCGTGGAGGTTTAAAAGGCGAGAAAAATCGAATAATTGCCGGGATTTTTTTTTATAAAAACCTGTGAGAAGTCGGGGCGGGCCACTAGTCTATATAAATAAAAATGAATTGTTGTTCGTTAGTCTCAATAAAGCTAGAGAACGGCTGAACGCGATACTTCGTAGTTGAGACTACGAAGTATCGCGCAGGTATTGCTGTATTTTATTTATATTATTTTGTAACATACTTTATGTAATACGCTTTATTGAAGTAATATAAATAATCCGAATAATTACAGATATGTTTGTTTCTCTTATCATTTTAGCAGATGCGTTCATTTACCCTTTTTTTCTATTCGATATATATCATAATTATAGTTCGTAAGGAGTAAACTCCAATCGTGCGTCGTAGCTGACACACACACACTTTTTAATTTAAATATAACCTCTCTGATAACGTTATACCTTTCATTCCATTTGATCTCACTTATTTGAAACAGAGGCATCTTGAATGAATCTATTTAATATTCTGCAAGCGCAATATAATTATATTCCATTTTGACTATTTAAATTTTTAATCGAGTCATAATAATCAATTCTCGTTTTATCGAGTGCTTACGGCTGAGAGTTATTAATTAAGCATAAGTTATATTTTTTAATCAGTATTTTTAAATACATACCAGATAGATTCAATTTATACTTTCCAGAGTTTGATTTTAAAATCTTTTATAATTAATTGTACGATGTACGTAAATGTTTAATTTTATTTTAAACAAGTGGAGGGAAAACACCGGGAAATGATTTTATACAGCTAGAGACATCTCTTGGCTATTTTGTTAACTAATTTATGATTTTCTGTTATACCGCCATCTATCGAGGTGACTCTTTGTTGTTTGTTCGTAATAAAATAAAGTGAAAAAAAATAATTGTGTATAAATTTGAAGAGAATAAACCAATTCCGTATTTGAACTAAAACTAGTTTCGATATCACTTATGCAAAACTGTTATAATTTCTTATACCTTTCAATCATGCCTAGCAATCGTTTTGGTCTGGGATGTTTAATAAAAATATATCGCTCATTTGCGACAAGAATGGTTTATAACATTTATGTATCGTTTTGGAATAACAGTATATAAAAATCCGCCGTATCGCGCTCTACTTGCTACAAAAACGCGATATTCCTAGCCCCAAAATTGACAAAGATATGAGGGAAAAAGTCGACAAGATGCGTTCTAGCTCCCTCCTTTACAACTATGAAGTTCGTTTCAACATCGGTACATGTCATTGGAATCTCTGCGCGCGACGAGGGAGGTGCTGTTCAATTGCAACAAAAACGTGACACAGTCAGTGTGTCACGTTTTTAATGGAAAGGTAAGTGCATTCATGTAGTTATTCATTTGTTACTAAAGCGTGATATCATGGTTTGAACCACTTTAGCTGTAAAGTAATATTTTACTGTAAACATTTTTAGGCTACCTTGTCACGGTTTTCTCGCAAAAAAATTATACTTATTCGGAATAAAAGGATATGTACCGTTTTAGATGATGAATGAAATCCATAGAGGTTTAGTTTTGTATGAATTATTACCACGTATCTCGTTGTTGTCGTAAAGTGTGTATACATTTTGTCGTGATAGCTGAAGTTGTTGCATTACAGATGATGAAACATATTTAAACCACCACCTTATTTTTTCAGATGGAGTCACGATCGCGATCGAAAAAGATTTTGGGTATACTCCGAAAAGAAATAGTTGATGCAATAGACAGTATAACTACAGACAGATTAGATCCACCTCAGGATACCGAAATAATACCCACTACTACTACTGACTCGACAACCACAGTGGGCTTTTATTGCTTAGAAGAAATAGTTCCTAAACAACGAACCTTAAAGATAGACTCAGAAGGAAACACGATACAACCGAAACGAACCAGCAACAATGCTAAATGTTTTTTTAAAACTCGCTGGCAATAAATAATCGGCCAATAACTACAGCATTAAGCAGAACTTATGGAACTGGTGAATGTTTATTAGTATTTTTAACCCCCGACCAAAAAAGAGGGGTGTTATAAGTTTGACGTGTCTGTCTGTCTATCTGTCTGTCTGTCTCATAGCTCCCGAACGGATGGACCGATTTCAATTTAGTTTTTTTTTTTGTATGAAAGGTGAGCTTGGCCCAGTGGTTTTTAGATATGTTTCATGAAAATCGGTTGAGCCGTTTAAAAGTTATGGGGGTGGGAGTGGGGAAGGAAAACTGAAAATCTGCAAATATTTTTTAAATATTTTTAATAAGTGATAAACCTCACTTTGTAGGTGAAACTATTTATAAATTTTATGCAGAAAAAGAATAAGACACATCCGTAACTGCAAAATCCTGTGCGTGCGAAAGTTACGGATGTGTCTTATTCTTTTTCTGCATAAAATTTATAAATATCTGCAAATATACTCGAGTGGGGTATCAAATGAAAGAACATCATTCACATTACTAAATATTATGGTGTTTTCTTAAAGGAATTTTCTTAAAGGTAAAGAAAATTAAGGAATTGGAGTCGGGGCATTTACTTAAATTTTAAATTTAGATTTATTATTACATTACATTTTATTTGATAACACACTGGCTGTCAAAACATTGATTTGTTACTTTCTATGATAATGTTTAGTGAACTAATAAGTGCAAATGTTAAGTGCCATTGTTAATATTATAGTACAACTAATTGAAAAAAACTGTGATTGTTTTTGCTTAGATGTTTTGATTATTTAATATTAAGTAAACGATGATTACAATTATTGACAGACATCATTGTTCGTATTGGGTAAGAAGTGTGCCATGGTAAAGCAAGACTTAAATTATAGTCAAGACTGTTAAAATTAGTACAAAAGTATTATGTGTAATTGAATTTATGGTCGAGACTGATTAAAATAGTACAATAAGTACGAATATATCGGTGTTTAAGTAATTTTTTTTTGTATAATTTAATATATTTTGACTGCAAAACGTGTTTTAAATTTGATATTTCGTTAGTTTAACAAAAATATTAGCATATAAAACGTGATACGCCAGTATATCTAATAAAAAAATATATATATTGCTGCAAAAACGTAACAAGTGCTGCCATTTTCGATAAAAAACATGATATTATTATGAAAATGAATGAGATACCAGCTCCGCATCGTTTTTTTCGAAAAAAGAATATTTGGCGCACCTTCATCGTCAATAAAAAGTTTAGAAAGTTCAGTAGGAACGAAACTATACAGATTTCAAAACTTCAAAGTCGTTTTCTAAAAAATCACGTTTTCTGACTTGTCACGTTCTTGTCGCAGATGAGCGATATATTATATATCCATATATGTGTCTGCCTGTTTGGTCAAAAACATAGTAGATCATTAATTATTTGTTGTGTGGCTTGTCCGGATATATTTATTTTTGTTGTTATTGTTAATTAAACGACTAGTGTTAACCATAATTGTTTATAATTTGCGCTGAGCATTAATATCTACTGTATTTTTATATACAAAATTCGCTGTCAATAACATAAAAAAATACTAAAAAAAAAATTTGAGTGAGTCACATTCAGTAATTCAATTACGGTCTCTTTTTGTCACTGGCAATTTAAAGTTATATAAAATACGCGTAATCATATATTTTTTCCAGACAACCTTTGCATGGAAATTATTTAATTCAGGAAGGTTATGGACGTCGGTGGTAAACAAAATAAATCATACTAAATTTACAAGAAAAAAACAAAAACTTACTCTAACTAATATTAATCCTATGACTACTACTGCCAATACTAATAATGTAGAGTGCTAATAAATATAAAATATAATAACTTTACATATAAAAGAAAATTTATACAATGGGGCGAGTAGATAGTATTCGAAAGTACTGGCTCAATTTTTCAAGGGAAAAATGACACAAAACGTTTATTTCCTTAGAAGCCTATGCTTACATGGACATATTTATTTATTTATCTTTAAATACGTTATTTTTGTACAAAATAATTGATATCAAACAAAATACAAGTCGTTCAAATAATTATATATTAAATAAACATCGCATCTACAATCACGTGTGCGAACCACAATGTGTAGAACAGTTGATTTATTTAACAGACTTTATTTATATACCTGTTTGTGATTTTTTTTATTTTGCAAGATTTTTGAAATCATAAATATAACATCATAGTATATAAGCAGATATTTATAAGGGCCTGAATATAGAAGGCAATGTTAAAGAAATTTTGGCCCACTTTGGTTTCATTTTTCGGACAATGCTTTTCTTCGTTCGTCTTACTGTCAAAGTATGGAATTAAGGCCAGATATCTGATACTTTTAGATACATACTTTTAAGCTGCGTAACATGGCCTTGACTATTTAGAAGGTATGAAGGCTGAAAATTTATAAAATGAGTTTTCTTTGTTAATCGAACATGGACGTTTAAGCAGAAAGGAATTAAAAATTGAACCATCTATAATAAGTGAAATTGAGAAAATTTATAGTAATATCTTGGGTTATAAAGAGGTTAAAACTACTTCAGAAAGTTCGTCCGACGAAATTGAAAAAAATACTTTATATTGCAAAATGGATAAATTTAATTTAAAAACGGCTTGTACCTTGATTCCAATTATGGACGGTAAAGAGGAGACTAGAAAAAATAATTGAAGGTATAGAAATGTATGACAGTTGTTTGAATGAAGAAGGTTGTTGCATAAAAATCCGTTCAGTAGTTTTTGAGTGTATCCCAAACATAAAGAGAGAGAGGAACTGAGAAAGACAGACGCGGCGGGGTCTATAATTTATAGTATGCTCTATATAGATATAGATTTGTAAGTTTGTATATAATTTGCAGGCTATTGAGGCATAAGTTTCTGTGTTCTGTAAACCGTTTTAAAAATTTTACATAAATCTAGAAATATTTGGGAGTCTTCATAATTAAAACTGAACTCTAATTATTTTTACCATGTTTATTTTATGTTTTTTTTTTTTACAGATGAACTATTTTATTTTATGATGTTTTCTACAAAGTTTGTACAGAGATAAATTAGAGATACATATTCTAACATGCTAATGTATGCAACTTTTTACGAGAGTTAGCGAGCTCGATTCCCGCTGAGGGGTCAAGTTTTTGTATGTTCTACGACTTTTAGTTTTGCCGGAAATCGAGAAAAAACATTTTTTACCCTTAAAAACTCACCCCCATCCCCTTCCCGACCTCAGATCGCCCGTAAATTATTTTTCCTTTCATTTTTATAATATTCCCCTCCTGTTCTAATAAAAATAAATTAACTTTACAAATCATTTCGACACTATAAGTGATAATTAAAAGAAACATAAACAATTAAATAATTAAGTATTTAACATGTATTTAATAATTTTGAGGTCGGTGCCAAGTTAATACTAACATTATAATTAACAGCATTTAGGACCCAAATAGAAATGCGTACCATATCCGCGAATGGCTTAATATGGCGCAAGCTAAAGTCCTTTTGTTTCTCGGAGACAAATTTTCTCTCCATTAGATAAATTGTTTTAAAAACTTTTCCTTTCCATGAAGTTTCGAATTGGAATAATGAAGGGCATTCATCATTTTGATAACGATGAAGTTGGAACGGTTAGTCGTGGTTTATTTATAGGTATTAATTTGAGGAAGTTATTATAAATATATTAAAGTCATGTTTTATATTAGTTTGTGTGATTGGAAATTGAAAATAGCTTTTGAGATAACAGCAATTATATCTATAACAGGTTCTTGTAAATTTCAAACATTATGTTTGAAATTTACAAGAACCTGTTATAGATAAATGAATTTAAGATTTAATAATATAATATTGCTCTGGACGGTGCGGTGACATAAAATATATATTATATATATATATTATAAAATTAGTAATAATAATAATACAAGAACAACAAATAATATCCAAATATGTTATCATAAATATATATACAGATACCTATAAATATAACATATGAATACCTATTATTATAAATACATATCAAACAAAGTATAAATTTAATACAATATTATAAAGAACCAAGAAAAAAATTTTTTACTTGACGTTTGAAAGTGTACAGACTAGGAGCGCGTCTTATTTCCGCGGGCAGTAAGTTCCACAATCGAATAGCCTGCACCGTAAACGATTTATTATAAAAAGTGGAAACATGTAGGTATGGGAACCGCAAGTGCATTATTTTCCGATGACCGAAGACCATGAGAATGAGATTGATGAAGAAAGAAAAAACGCTCCTTGAGATAGGACGGAGCAAGAGGGTTGAAGAGAATATTGGTGTGAACACTCATTGTATTGTTTTAAATAAAAGATGATAATGGGGATACACGCCTTTTATTCTTCTTGTTTCTTATGTGGTAACACGTTACAATGGTTGATAATATTATTAGTAGCTTCGTGCTCACGAGTGCCGGAAAAAGAGAGTGAAGCATGATTTGACATTGCTTATATAGCCTGTTACGTTCGGAAACGTTTACTATCATTAGTACCATTATTTGTGTTCGGATACAATATACTACATCTATCCCTTTTACAAAAAAAAATAATAAAAAAAAAACTATTTGTTTCCTTTGTACTAACTTACACAATACTATAACAAGCTTTAAAACTTTACAAACAGTGTACACAGATGTACATACCTTTACATCCTTCATTTTTTTTCTAAACAATGAAAAAAAATGAAAAACAAATAATTAAGTAACACTTAAAGTTATTGAGAAACTTAGAACTATGTCATGTTTAATTAGTAGTAACTACAATTAGATACTTTGTACTGTATATACTATTTTCAAAATACACAATATTTATACATACAACAGCTGAGACTACACACTCATCCAGTTATCAGTTGTTGCAGGACCGCCAAGTCACCAGGGTCGAATATGATAGGATGTCCTAGTATATCTAACATTATTACTATCTATTACATCATAAGATCTTAGACCATTATATTTATCAATTTTACCCTGTAACCATTTATTAACATTAACATCTTTCTTAAACCAAATACTTTGCCCAATAGTAAAATCTTTTTTAACTTTAGTATTATAATTATAGTTTCTAATATTTCTAAGTACATTCTTATTCAACTCAGTCTTTACATTGGCATTAAGTTTTGGTTTAAGATATTCATACATTACAGGTAATTTAGTCTTAAGTTTCCTGTTCATTAACAATTCAGCAGGAGAGATATTAGTGCCACAGACAGGAGAGGCTCTATATTGTAATAAAGCCACTCTATAATCAGATTTGTCTTCATGACATTTAATTAGAATCTTTTTACATATTTGTACAGCACGTTCGGCCATACCATTTGACTGAGCATACCTTGGGCTTGTATAGGTAAATTTGAAATCCCAGTTAGTGGCAAATTCCCTACATTCTCTCGAGTCAAATGGTACGTGATCCGAGACAATTTCCTTAGGTACCCCAAATATAGAAAAGATATCTATAAGACAGTTTATTATACTTTTCGAACTTTTATTACTTATGGGTTTAAAATCTAACCATTTTGAAAAGTAGTCGTATACAACCAGATAGCTTTTACTTTTAAAATCCATTATGTCAATACCTAATTTTGAAAAGGGTAAGTCTGGAATATTATGTGGCAATAATGGTTCTTTGATGTTATTATTTTGATACATTTGACACACAGTACATTGTCTTACATATTTTTCTATATGATCATCTATGTGGGGCCAGTAGTACAGGTCTCTAGCATTTTGTTTCATTTTAGTCATACCTAAATGCCCTTCATGTAGTTTTTTAATAATATCTAGTCTTAGTGTTTTAGGTATGACTAGCTGTGCCCTGCGGTGCTACCCGCGTTATAATGGATGAAGTACTCTTAACCAACAACATATTTATTTTAATAAAGATTAATATTATTATGTTGATACAACTTAAACAAATTATTTCGACCAAATTAGGTACCATAAAAACGGTTTTTCTGAGTTAATCTTAAAAGATAGACATATACTATCGCGGACTGTTTTTTAGATCATTAAAAGAGCTATTATTCTTTAATACATATTTTTTGTGTATCTTGAACCGTTTTCACGGCGCACGCAACGGAAGGATTCAAAGATGAACAATTTCTCCCGTTTTTTACACATTTACCACTATATCTTTGCTCCTATTGGTCGTAGCGTGATGTTATATAGCCTATAGCCTTCCTCGATAACTGGACTATCCAACACAAAAAGAATTATTCAATTCGAACCAGTAGTTTCGGAGATTAGCGCGTTCAAACAAACAAACAAACAAACTCTTCAGCTTTATATATTAGTATAGATGAGCCTGTGATTTAAAAACAATAGGTTATCATCTAGTGAGATATCTGATCTAAACTTGTAGTAATACCGCACATCATCACATACTTGTTTTAAATCTTCTGGCCAGCCATATTTAGTGTACTCAATTAATTTAGCTAGCTCATTATCTTTACTAGTTTCTGAAATTATTACCTGTTTCTGCTCATCTGTACATTGAATATAGTTGGCCAGGCCGATACAATGAATAACATAATACATATAAGAGTCATCAACATCATTACATTTTATGAATGCCCGAGATAACAAATCTGCTATAAACATTAACTTTCCTTTAAGATATTAAAATTCAATGTCATATTTAAGTAATTTCAATTTTAGTCTTTGAAGCCTAGGAGAGGGCACTTCATGAATATGTTTTTTAAGTAATGATTCGAGGGGTTTATGATCATTTAATATGGTACATTTTTGGCCATATATATAGTAATGGAATTTCCTAGTAGCCCATACAACACTAAGCAGTTCTTTTTCTATTTGAGAGAAATTTTGTTCTGCAGGAGTTAGGCTTCGAGAGGCAAAGCTCACTGGTTTACCATTTTGCAGTAAGCAACAACCAAGGCCATCTTTACTAGCATCACATTGAATTACTACTGGGTCTTTTACATTGAAATTTTGAAGAACAGGGGCATTAGTGATTACCTGTTTTATTTAATTAAACGACTCTTCATGGATAACAGTCCATAGCCAATCAACATTTTTCTTTAAGAGTAGTTGTAGGGGTGATGCAATTTTAGCCAAGTTAGGAATGAATTTACGCAAGTATGTAGCCATGTATTGTTTTATTATTTACTAGGAGAGATTCAGTCCAATCCTGGATACACTCATTAATTGAATGGCAGCGCTTGACTAGTCAGATGGTCTCGGTGTTTTCATTATTTTCTACACAATCAATTTGGTTAATAAATTTACAGCCCACCTTATAATGATTGTACAGCTTACAAAGTTCACATTGTTTCCCATAGGCAGGGCAGCGACGGGGCCCATGCTCAGTGTTACATTTTTTACATTTATATGTGAATGTTTTGCGAGGAGGCTGTGGTGTGGGAGGGGCATTGTTATAATTATTGTTATACTTAGCTTTATAAAATGATGACTGCTGTGAAGGCTTTTTGGGATTAATTGGACCTCTTCGCTGGATGGCATCGACTTCTGGAACCGGTGACCTGGTCAGCAACTTGGTGTATTCTCGGGACAGCTCCGCTGCTCTGCAAACTTCAACTGCTCGCTCCAAGGTGAGGTTCTTGATTTCTAGTAGCCGCTGCTGGACGCGTTGATCCCTGATGCCCATGACTATTCTGTCTCTTATCATTCTGTCTTGCTCCGTGTAGTTACAATTTTTTATAAGTTTTCTTAGGTTGGTATAATAAGCATCAAAGCTTTCGCCATCTTCTTGTGTTCTTTTATTGAATAGCAGCGTGCAAATAACCTCGTTGCATTTGGGTTTGAAATATTCGTCAAACAACCGGATTACCTCGGATAATTTGGGTTCATCGTCTTCTTTTTTATCATCTTCATTCTTGTTATTTTCCTTCATAGCATCTTCTTGAAGCGTGTTAAAGTATAGCTCTTCTGCCGACTGTCCTATGCAATTTAGAAGGATGAAGGCTTTTCTGGTTTCGGTGACTTTGCTCAGGCCCGCAGCTGATAAATATACCAGAAACGACTTTTTAAATCTTAACCACGCCGGGTATAAGTCGTCAAGGGCTTCCATGTTCAATGGCGCCGGCATGCGGAATTCAACGGCGGCCATTTTAGACAATATTTTATTACGTCGATTCTGCTTATTTCAATGAGCGTTTCTTGTTCTTCAACGACGGCTGCGCCATGTATTGTTTTAAATAAAAGATGATAATGGGGATACACGCCTTTTATTCTTCTTGTTTCTTATGTGGTAACACGTTACAATGGTTGATAATATTATTAGTAGCTTCGTGCTCACGAGTGCCGGAAAAAGAGAGTGAAGCATGATTTGACATTGCTTATATAGCCTGTTACGTTCGGAAACGTTTACTATCATTAGTACCATTATTTGTGTTCGGATACAATATACTACACTCATAGCATGGTGCATGAGAATAGCCAAAAATGTTATAACAAACACCACAAAACTCATATTTGTACATAGAAAATCAAAATATCTTCTATACAGTAAAAATAATTTAGGTAACTAAAGAAGTTACCTAATAATATACAAAAATTTAGATAGTTAAAGGCAAAAAAAAATATTTTAGATCCCTTTTTCGTTGGCATATCGCTGACACGCATAGAGAAATGTGTTTCGCACATAATATGTGCGCGGTATCACGAAGCAAAAGCAAGAAGCCAGCTTGACCTCAAGAAACTTCTACGCAACCTTTTGAACCACTGTTTTCTTCAAAGTTTTTTAATTCAAATGAATATTTTATTATGTTTAGTATATTATAACTGTGGTCCGAAATAATTGTGTCTGTTTTTTACAAAGTGATAATCCGCACTTTTAAGTTGATGAGCCCACGTCTTCCATTTATACATTTACCACTATTCACTTAGAAATACGTTTAGTCCATAACAATAACCGTATGTTAGTAGAATTGTATATTACTTTGTCATTGCATATCATTTAAAGGATAATTTGGCTCGTGATATGTTTAGCATTAAAGTGTTTTTATTTTAATGTAAATTGCGTGCGCGCCACAAACTACCTATTAGGTCTTCTCTACTTGACTGGCCAATTACAATTTCACTTTGAGCATGGTGTAGCGTGGCATGGTCGAGATTATTATTGACGTAATTTAAGGTGGATACTTCGCTTTGCGACGATCTACCCTCACACGTTAGCACGAATATTCGCCTACAATGTAGTCAAAGCAGAATGATGAAGCATAATGTGTCGGATATCATGAAAACAACCATGACGTCATTCATCTGGCTAAAGGTAAGATAAAAAAATAAATAATATTTATGATTTTTTCAAAGTATATTTTAGTAAAGTGCGATTTATTATTTAGGCTGGTGAATAATTGAAAATTCTTATTAGTATCGTATTTGACTAAAGTACTTGCTCGATGTAATCCGTCAAATTTAGGAAGTACATTTTAAAAGTGTTCTTCTCTTTTTAACTTACTCTAATGATAATGCTAAAGACGAGATAGAATTACCAATAGATCTTCTTGCTAACACGACAATATTATCAAACATACACGAGTTCTTCTGACAGCTTCCTTCTGGCGATAAAGCATGCTGTACAGCAAACTTCAGAGCCGGTGAAGAGTAATCCCATCCCATTTGTCTACCAACTACCCTTACAAACCAGTTTAAATAATATATTATTAGAAGCACAACTAAATAGGTCCGAGCGCATGAACCGTTTGCTGCATTCCGGGCACTCGAAGCGTTTCTCGCCGCGCCGGTATGCGTCCGCCGGTGTCTTTGGAGCTCGTCCGAACGCGTGAATCTGTAGATAATTTAAAAACCACATGTGAATTAAGTTATATAATACAAAACCAATAGGCATGATGGGTGTAAATCATCATCACCCTATTAACATTCCCACTGCGCAAGAAGTCCCTGAGTCCCAGGGACTTCTCTCTTGGCGAGAGAGATTAGGCCTCGATTCAACACGCTGGCCAAGTGCGGGCTGGTGAATGTCACATGTCCTAGAAACTCTTTTAAAGATCTCAGAATATGCCGGTTTTCTCACGATGTTTGGCTTCGCCGTTAAATCACATGTTTAAAGCGCACATCAATTTCTCAAGAAGAAAAATCCAGAGGTGCGTACTTAAAATGAAAGTTAATGTATTTCTCTTAAAAAAATATCGTTAGTATACATATAGAGGTATACATTATAATATATTTACTTGAATGAATAAGATACATTTTCAATTGTAATTTGTAGGGTTTCTGCAAGAAAGCAAACCATTCATGAAAAATGAAACCATCTTGTCATCCCGTAATATCGGGAATACAATCCGATACGTCCCTATAATTCATGTGGACCATTCGTCCAATATCGAAATATAATAAGGGCAAGTGACTGTTCGTTATTCTGTGGCGGGTAACTGATGGATTGACGTCATCAGTCAAGCGGAACTTAGGGATAAGGGCCATTGGTGAATAGTTTTCTTAAACTCAGCTGGGGTCGTGCTTAATGCTTTGAATTTTGGGCCTTGCTTGAATGTAAACAATGACAAACTTGGAGATGGTGAAACAGGCCTTTACAGTAGTAACTAGTTATAACAATAACATAATTAAATATTAATTAATTTTTTGCAGCTCTTTTCCTAATGGACGACGGCGTTATGGTGTGGCTGTGGCAAGGCTGGTGGCCGAGGGGAGAGGACTTATTTGATACTGCCACTTACTTGCAACAAAAGGAACACTCAAATTTTATTGATGCAGATACATTCATTGAGAAGATTAATAACTGCTATTAAACCATAACCACTCCCTATGAAAATTTACTTAACAAATTAAATATAGGTACTTGTGAACGCACGGGCCAAACTCACCTTTCATACAAAAAAAACTAAATAGAAATCGCTTCATCCGTTCGGGAGCTATGATGTCCCAGACAGACAGACACGTCAAACTTATAACACCCCTCTTTTTTGGTCGGGGGTTAAAAATTAAAACTTTGCTTGTCAATGATAATTATTGTGCTCGCCTATTATAGACATAATATTTCATAGTTTATAGTATTTAAAATGGTTGTGATAATGTGTTGCTGGTGGTGCCATATTAAATAAATAAAATAAAATTATTTTGCATAACTAACAAAACCTCTGGGTTCTTATTTCGAGCTCTAATAATAAAATAATTTTGATGTTTATTATTAAATTAGGTACGTAAATAAATCAAGCACTCATTAATTCCGAAAATATAGTTTTACGTACCTATGCTGAGATTAGCAAGTTAATTGCACAAGGTAAGCTAGCTGCGTCACAATTACAACTTTTAACTAACTCAATCATGTAAAAAAAAAATCAACAAAAAAGAAATAGGACAGTATACCTATAATCAAATTAAATTCATAAATATTACTTTTAGTTCCCGATATAGAAATTCGGAAAATGACGCCAAGAAATCAAATCATTTGTATGGGAAAAAGAAAAGGGCTATTTTTAGGGTTTTTCCAGCAATAATTCTAATTTTTCTCGCCGTAAAAACCATCCTTGAACTTCAACGAACATTTTAAAAAAAGATTTGGCCAAATTGGTCCAGGCGTTGTTGAGTTATGCGCTTACCAACACATTTTGCGGTTTCGTTTCTTAAAGAGAAGACTATGTATTTGTATATGGGTACAATGGCTTGGACATGTTCTTCGTATGGACCGGTCAGACACGTTTGCGTCACCAAATAATAAATAGGAGCACACTAGACTTTCATTCCGAAAGTCGTGGGTTCAAAATAAAATACTACAAATATAAAATGACAAAACATGAAAAAATATTTTTTACTTTGAGAAAAAAAATTACTTAGCATTTATCAATAACCCTAGACCATTAAAATAACTATTAAAACTAAACCTTACCGGAGGAACAGAAAAGGACCTTCCTCCAAGAAGGTCGCATCTTGAAGCAGTACCAGCACCCCAATATCGTGAGACTGATCGGCATCGCCGTGCAGAAACAACCTATCATGATCGTTATGGAACTTGTGTCAGGTATGGCGAAAATTCCAAAATTATACATTTTCTAGTGTAATTTTTATTTTGCGATCCATTGTTATTCCCATCAAAAATAGGGCCCATAAACATTTGATTCGAACCACAGCAATACCTAGTTAATCTTACCTTAATCTAATAGCCTTAAAATAATATACAGAAAAAATATATATAAAAAAAGCCATTTTATATACCTACGTTATTGTAATAAATATGTAAGTAGATGGATAAATAGAACACACTTGACAGTGACTCGAGAACAATTGACAGTGACTCTTGCATCGGAACGTCAATGGGAACGTGAAGAATTGTGGGATTTTATTTTTACGGATTATATACAGGGTGTGTCGTTGATCATTTATAATCCGTTAGGGGGTGGTAGACCAGCTATGAGGCTTTAATAAAATCATATTTAATATAGATAAACCTTTATCTGACCACAATCTCACCTGATGTAAAGTTACGATGTGGTCTAAGATGGGGCATGAAGACCTAGAAGGTAGATAGATGGCTTCGAAACCACATTACGAAACACAAAAAATCGTTTCACGCACTGGATCAGCCCGGAGGGTGGTGACAAGCCGCGGCCGAAGTCTCCCACCAGAGACTGTTCCTAGCGGAAGACCAGCGCTATGACAGGACCTAGTTCTGTCATAGCACATGCTGATTGGTGACCATTTATGTCATTAGGAATCTCTATGTAACATCTATAGAATATTTAATTTACTTTCTAACCATGATTCATTTTCAACCTTATAGCTTTATAATAGAGGCGATAATTCAGTGGAGAGGGCGTACGAGCAAATAACTTGAATGTGTAAAAATATTTTCGTATTAAGAAGGTACTCATAATGTAGAATCGAGTCAGATTAAGATATTTGTGAGTCGTCTTTGAGACCTAGACGTGCTGTTACTTAATATGATGATTATTAGAGGCATTGGACAAATGTGATAATATATTTTATGTTTTAAATGCAGGAAAGCTGACAGTGGGGAAGGTATACGCGGGCCTTTTGCTCTTATAAAGTTGGAGATCGACAAGGTTCGGTACGAACGCTCCAGCCGGGGTTCCGGTGAGTCTTTTTCCACAAATTATTATGCACTCTATGTGTCTATATTATGTATACCTATCTATTATATTAAGTATATCAGATGAAGTACCCGTAACACAAGCAAAAAGCTTACCACGGGGCTAAATGTTGTTGTGTGGACTGTACGGCAATATCCAAAACTAAAAAAAGAAAAAAAACATAATGTTGTTGGTACCAAATTTTAAAATAGTTTGCAAATACTTTGTATTTAAGAAACCAAACCAAAGTAACTTCCAGTCTTTCACTGCGAAAAAAATATTTATCCTCGTATATTGCAAAGCCGAGCTTTCATCTTGTTTGAAAATACTCCATCACTTTATATCAGGTAAGATTGTGATCAGAAGAAGGCCTATCTAGCATAAAAAAAATATGAATCACTAGCTGAGTCGTTCCAGCTTTGCAAGAAACAAAACCCTTCCTTTTGAATCACTCTACCTATTGAAAACCTCATTTAATAAATTATTCAATGAGTTCAGTACTTTTCCTCTTCAAGACAGACAGATGCGGTTAGAGGGTTTAATTAATTACGTGTACAGATTTTCTCTCAAACGTAAGTCAGTGGATGGCCAAAGGCTGAAATGATGATGATGAATATTGGCTACTGGTACAGATATGATACAACATCAACTATAACTAGCTAAAGTTTTCGGTCAAACATTAGCAACGCAGAAAAGACTTCGCCATCCCTAGTAAGTAATATTGTTATTATTCTATACTAGCGGCACGCCCCGGCTTTGCACGGGTAAACCAAAATATAACCATCTTCGGTCATAGGAATTTAACAATTCGACTTAAATGTAAATGGATCACATACCTACTCAGTTACAATATAATTTCGCCGGATGTCTGCAAAATTCACAGGTAAAATGTGTAGCGTAACTGTATTTTTTTATTTCTTTCTATTATTCTATTATTATGCCATTCGAAAGAACAGAAAAAACTAAAAAAAACTGTATTCTCAACTTATTTTACGTGTTTTGGTGGCTATCATATCTATAAAATTATCATGTCACAATGTTAGTTACCGTACTCCTCCGAAACTGCTTTACCGATTTTTACCAAATTTTATATGCGTATACAGTAGGTCTGGAGAATCTATATTTATACCTAGAAAGTTTATATTTGTTATTTCTTCTATACCAATATTTTTATATTAAATTTTTAAGCTTATTTTTGGTATTTAGTAATTTTGAAATCTAATAAAGTTTGTTTTTGTTACAGCGCAGGCAGCCGGCGAGCGCGGGCTCAGTGCAGCGAGCGGCGTCCGCAGTAACCAGTGACAGCAGTAAAGGACGGTCGTATGAAAGTGTATGCCAGCTAAGTAACAGCGAAAAAATTGTCATATGCCATCAAAACATCGCGTCGTTAGACAAAAAATCGCATAGGCTCGAAGTGTTACTAACTAGTGAATTGGAATGTGACATATTAGCTATAACTGAGCATTGGTTAACAGAATCAAAACTCAAATGCGTAAACTTGCAAAACTATAAATTAGCGTCCTTCTACTGCAGACAACAAACGATTCACGGCGGTTCGTGTTTATTTGTTAAAGATACTTGTAGATGTGTTGCGAATGTTGACCTGACTAACTTATCCGTGGAAAGAAAGTGTGAAATATCGGCCATTGATTTGCTGGATTTTAATGTAACGATTATTTGTTTATATCGAACGAATTTGATTTCATCAAACGAATTTTTATTAACTTTTGAGGTTTTGCTCAATAAGGTTAGTGACTTAAATAGAGAATGCATTATTGTAGGTGACTTCAATATTAATATTTTAGGAGATCTTTACAGTGATTTTAAGAAATTAACGGACCTAGTTTCTACCCACGGTCTGTTCAACTTGGTGGATTTTCCTACGCGCATTACGACGTCTACTTGTACTAGCTTAGATCATTTGTACACTAACCTACCTGCAGAAACAGTAACGGTGGTTCCTGTCGTAACTAATATAAGCGACCATTTTGCCATAAGGGCTGAAATATTCCGATCCAAAACAAGCTCACGAAACAATATTTCGTACGGTAGGAGTTTTAGTTTGTCAAACAAATGTAATTTTGCCGCATCTTTGGATAGCGTAGATTGGAATGAGTTACTGGTAACTAAAAACAAATCCACTACGGATATGCTATCTTCAATAATTAATGTGATTAAAAATAAATTCGAAATATGTTTTCCACTCAAAAAAAGGTGCAATAAAAACTTTGACTCATCTTGGATTACACCAGATGTAAAAAATTACAAATTACTCCTGTTTGACATTATTAAATTAAGTGAATCATATCCTAACAATGACATTATTCAATCTTTAATTGCTGACATGAAAAATAATTATGAATGTATCTTGAATAGTCAGAAACGTGCCTACTATGATAATATATTAGGGTCCAGCTCAAACACTTCTAAAGCAATGTGGAGTGTAATAAACCGGGAACGGGGTAAAAACTACTCTCCTAGAGTAGACTTTACGGATGTTGTATTACAACCAGATGGGTCTAAATTTAGTAATAAGAAAGATTTAGTTAACTGCATGAATTCTAGGATGGTAGGTGCAGCTGCAGCCTGCGGAGCCCCGCCCGCCTGCGAGGCCGGTGTGCGCCAGGCCTCATGCTTAGCGCGAGAACTCGCTGACCGCTCGTTCCGGATCCAGCCTTTCACTACCGAAGAAATTATTCGTTTGGTGATGACCCGCATCCCACCTAAAGTTTCAAAGGATGCCTATGGCATTTCAATGGAGTTAATAAAATCAGCAATATTGCCGTTAGCCCCTATATTTAATTATGTATACAACCTGTGTATTAGAGATGGTACCTTCCCAAGACCCATGAAAGTAAGTAAGGTCTCACCCTTATTCAAAGGTAAAGGAAAGAGAAGCAATATAGACGGGTACCGGCCAGTCTCCATAATACCAGCAATTGCAAAGGTTTTCGAGAATGGCCTAAGCTCCCGTCTTGTCGCATTTCTTTCTGAAACCAAAGCTTTGTCCGATAGACAATATGCCTACCGCGAAGGTCGCTCAACCACTTCTCTCACGAGAGATGTGGTCGAAAAAATCGTCGCGGCTCGCGAATCTAAACGGCAGGTTGCAGTTATATGCTGCGACCTGTCAAAAGCTTTTGACGTTGCTGACCATAGAGTGCTAGCTGTGAAACTGCGCCACTATGGAATCGTCAATAGAGCGCATGAACTGCTAATGGACCTAATGCGAGACCGAACACAGATCGTTTTGGGTGGGGGTGGGGCCACTATTTCCGATCCACTTACGTTGAGGATGGGAGTAGCTCAAGGATCCTCCGTATCGAATATATTGTTCTCGCTTTTGCTTAACGATCTGCCACAATACATCGACTCCGCGGAGGTCTACATGTACGCAGATGACGTAGCCGCAATCGTCACAGCGCACTCTGTGGATGAGCTAGAGACCAAATTAAATCGCACGGCCTCATTGCTAGCCCAATGGTTTGCAATGAATGGGCTTGCTCTGAACCTAGACAAGACTCACTTCATCCATTTCTACTTCTCCGGCCGAGCACCGAGGTCACTAACGGTACTAGTAGAAGGTAACGCTGTCGAACAAGTCGATAAAACAATATTTTTAGGCTTCGAGCTGGATAGAGGGCTAAAATGGGACGGTCACATACAGAGGCTATGTGGTAAGCTTGGGGGTGCCTGCTTTGCGCTAAGCCGAATGTCACGAGTAGTGACAACAGACACGGTACGCGCATGCTTTTTTGCAACCGTGCAGTCACTACTTCAGTACGGCGCCGAGCTTTGGGCGCGCGCAGCCGACTGGCAGCGTGCGTTCAGAATGCAGAAACGGGCCGTACGCGCGATTGTAAGGATCCCCAGCGATCAGTCGGCAAGACCGCACTTTAGAAGGTTAGGAATACTAACACTTCCTAGCCTTCTAGTATATCAGGTAGCAATTTACGTGAGACTAAATCTTGAAACGTACGCAACGCTGGGTGATTTACACAATTATCACACGCGTAAACGCGACCAGTTGGCCACGTTGACGCGCACTCTTAGGAAGTCTTCCAAGTTGACACATATAATGGGTACAACTGTTTATAACAAGCTCCCGAAAACTGTGACTGAATCAACAAGTCTTCCTTCATTTAAACACAAACTGAAGCACTGGCTTATTGAGCAAACCTTTTATTCCTATGAGGAATTCGCGAATCGGTAATTATTTATTTCTTAATGACATTTCTATAGTCATAATGAGTTTTGTATTATTTTATTGACATTTTTATAATTTTAATTGACATTTGTTAAATGATTTAATTTATTGTTTTACATTGTTAAGGTTTGACATTTTAAATTGTATTATTTCATTGATTGAGATAATATAATGTTATTTTATTGTGATTATGTATTATAATTTAATACATAATATAAGACATGACATGTAACAATTGTTATTAATAAATACTATTATGACTATTATTATTATTATGACTATTATTATTACATTTACCTTTAAATTAATTTCTTCTAGAGATTTGAGCAGATAATATTGAGTAGATGGTTTCAACATTACCATACTTGTCGCTTTATGGACTCTTGCAGTGTTTAAGGCGCCCACTCGACTACCAACAATTTAAATTTATTATTTGTCGGGATAATAGCTTATTGGAACAACTACTTTCTTGAAGCTGTGGATACTAGGTTAATAAAAAAATAATTAAAATAAGCCTTTATTGCTGACTAAACTTAAATAACATGTATGCATATAGTTTTCAGTAACCTAATCTAAACATTTTATTCTAACTTTATCTAAGTAACTTGCTGAAAATTGTTTTCGTAGTCTCATTCAGCTTGTCCTTTTAAGTTATTATTGATGACGATTGATGCATTATCTAAATACTAAAAACATAAACCTACTTAATAAATATTTTGTTTAATGGCTCTCATACAATTAACTTTCCTCTTTTACTTCCATAAGTCCCTTTCACTTAGTTAAAAAGGCCAGAAAATACGGAACCTATAAATCACTTTTAACAATAAACATCACGTAGGTATTATTGCTGAGCTATAGGAAGTAATTAATAAGATTAAAGTTAACATGAAGATATGAAACATCATCATCATCATTTCAGCCATTAGACGCCCACTGCTGTCTGAGTTCGATAAGTGTTATTTTATGATTAAGTATTAAAATACATTGACTATTTATTGTTAAAAAAAAACCCAGCTAAAAACCCCTGGATTTTTCTTCTTGAAAAAAATATGTGCTTTTTAAATACGCGCTTTAACGGTGAAGGTAAACATCGTGAGGAAACCGGCATGTTCAGATAACTTGGAAAAGTTTGAAGGACATGTGACATTCACCAACCCGTACTTGGCCAGCGTGGTGAATTGAAGAGAAGTCCCTGTGTCCCAGCAGTACTATGGACCTTCATAATATCGACAATTATTTTATGATAAGTGAGCAGAGCTGCAAGGAGTTGGAATTCGTTCTCTGATGCTGTTTTTCCTGATACCTACCGACCTGAGTATGTTCAAGTCATGAGTGAAGGTACCTTCTAGATCTTTGTGATCGATACTCGTCCACATCGACACCATCAGGTGAACATATTTGTGGAATTGTAGAATTGAGGCAATATTTTTTTTTATGAATCATAATAAAATCATCACAAAATCACCAGAAACATAAATACAGCCCCCATTCTAAATAAATTCCTTATCCTTCTAGGAAAGCCCGCAATTGTCTTTACAATAATTAATAATAACTTACACTTCTGACTGTTCTTTCAGCATTAGTTTCACTGATAAAGTGCCATAATTTATTTCAAGTTCTTTTAAATAAGTTGGCGTTTTAGTGAAAACATTGAACTTTAAGGCGATTCCCACCATAAATTCCCATTTCAATACTAAATCAAATTAAATAAATTATTTTTTTATCCCGAAAAACCTATGTACCTATACCCGTTGGATTTACGAGAAAATACACGCAGACGATATTAAAATGCTAGTTATAGAATATTGTGTTTGTGGACATTGGCAAAGTGTCCTTATAACTAAAACCAGATTATAATTTACAACAGTTAATTTGGAAGGAGTATCCAGAGAATGTTATCAGTGATTGTATGCATTGCAAAAGATTTAGTTTAAAATTTGGATTTCTAGCGAAATAAGAATTATGGATACTTCATACCGCGATGTATCTACATACTACTGGATAAGTGATCTTTACCTTATAACTTAATAAAAACAATATTCTATTAATGTTAGGTATTTTAGTTCTGACGTTGCAAGCTAACAAATTAATATACACCACAAATAAGTGAACAAAAAGTTCACTTTTCCCCGTTAACGGGGATCTTGAACGAGGAAGAATGGAATAAGCCCAAAAATCGTACATAGCGATATTCAGTAGTTATACCTAGGTACTGATCTTCTTATACTATGTTGCTATGAACAGTCAGAGATTGAAGTAAAATGACATCTAACATCAAAGACCAAAATATCATTATACAATAACACAATAAATGAAACATTTACTTAATTAATTATCTTTGGAGTGCAAAATAATGCACTATTTATTATTTTTATGGCTGTACACGACTTTTTACGCTTGCGTTATTTGAAACTTCCTCAAAAATGTATTGATTGGTGGAAAATACCCACGAGTACCTATTTTCCGCACCAATCAATCAATTTTTGATTAGACGGTGTCCTGTCCCACGTCTCAAAAAACAATATCCAGTTGACCGTATTGTGAATCTAAACCATTCCCAAATCCCCTTGAACACACACAAAAATTTCATCAAAATCGGTCCAGTCGTTTGAGAGAAGTTCAGTGACATACACACTCACAGAAGAATTATATACATAAAGATTTGTGTTGGCTTGTCTAAGCACGTTGACGTTGACTTTAACTTTGTAACTAAGTAAATAAACATCACCTATAGGTAGGTTTACAACGTAGTTTGATTGGAAACGTAGGTATAAGCACCCCACCCTTGCGAGGAGGGTTGGGCATTGATTCAGCACGCCGGCGCCGCGCCGAGTGCCGGCGCGTGTCACATGTTCTTCAAACTCTTGAAAGTTCTCAGAACCGATAAAACACGTGTTAAAAGCGCACATAGTCCATTACGCCCATTACGCATATTTTTGTATTTAGCTCTAAGTCCATTTTTGTTTTGTTTTATCTTGGTGTGTAATAAACAGTTATTATTATTATTATTATTATAGTGTTTTCAGGAATAACAATCCAAAGGTGCGTGGCGACTTGAACCCACGACCTTAGGAATGAAAGTTGCGTTTGCAGACCAAATGGCTTCACACGGAAACTTAGGCGACATTATGAAATTAAATTTATAATTATATCTTTCTTAACCTTTATACGAGCATAGTTTAAAATAATTGTAATTCATATTTTACCCAGAGATAGATATGTATTTAGCTTAACAATGATAATATATTTTTCAAATCCGTCTCACAGTTTCGCGGCCGCCTACTCAAAACGTGTTTAATGCATACAAACATCTTGCCTCTGTATAGTCGTCAGTGATAAAGTGGCTCCATCTATCCGTACAGCAGCGGCACTGGTTAGTCCCCTGAATCGTGTCCTACACTTCACAGCCCTGAAGTGCGAGAGAACAGTTACAGGATCACGGCGTTCTTGTGGCGTTAAAGTTCTATCGGTCGCGGCGAGATGGCGCTATACATAATTGACTATTTCTGTTTAAGTTCGCACTTCCAAAACAATTTTTTTTTATGATCTTAAAAGAAATTGTCGTGGAATTGTCTACTACAGCTCTATGGTAGTTTTTACGGGTTTGTTGTCCCCTCTAGAATTGTACCCTTTGCACCGTGTAGAGGGAAAAAGTGGAACATCGTATTAGCAATACTCCAGATGACCAACATCAAGGGTTTTGTTTTTTACATACATTTATTATATACTAGCGACCCGCCCCGGCTTCGCACGGGTGCAATGCTGATACTAAATACACTACAGAAAGACTGTGAACGTTGTATATAAAAACATAGCGGCCCGCTCCGGATTCGCACGGGTATAAAATATATAGCCTATGTGATTAAAATCGATCCAGTAGTTTTGAGAAAACCGGGGCCTCAGACGCGCTATCTATAGGCACGCTGTTGCCGCACCGGGCGACGGGCCGGTGCCGCCGAAAACGCAATTTTTAAATCTGGAATATCTTCGAAAATATTCACTTAAATCATACGGCGTAAAGGGCCATATAGATCTATATTAAAATCTATAGAAAATATTAAATGATGACAATGTATTCAAGGTATTTAATTGGTTAAGGTTTAATGCTGTATTGGTTAAAATCGCTTCGAACATTAGCCATTATTTGTCCTATAAAGTAAATGACAAAAAAAAGTTATTGTGGGTTATTCATAAGAGATAGACATATTAGACATATACCATCGCAGACTTGTAGCACAGATTAGATACATATAGATACTTCATGCCAAATGACGCCATGGTCCGTACTAATTCTCGAATAGTTTCGGGCACCCGAAGGTACGTATTATGTATTCTGTGCCAATGTTTGCACAAGACTAGAACCCAAGTTTTGGGTTCGATTTCACCAGCGTAATAATTCCTCCACTCACTACAAGATGTCGCTAAATGTCTATTCAAAGCGTGCTCGCGCAATTTAAAAAGAAGGATGGGTCTATGCGTCTCTTTCGCACATTTGGATATGCACAATCATTTGTTCACAATCATTATTTTCAGATTTATTCAATTTACACTGATCATAAAAGGTATTGGTGTTAGAGACTAGTTTCTTGAATGTTTCAGATTGTAGGTATTCACTATAATACACAAAAATATACTTACCTTTAATATTTATATGGACTTATGCCTACGTCCTACCCTATTAAGGTTCAAGCAGTTTAAGCTTGTTTACAAGGAATTATTATTATTTTATTTGCTACTAGATACTAGCAGTGCCTCGCGGTGTTACCGGCGTTATAATGAATTTTCCCGCAGACATACCTTTGTATTTTCCGCGTCTTTCTCTGGTACTTTAAAATCTGTGTAGAAACCAAGTTTCTTTTAAAGTGCTTCAGTAGTTCCGCATTTATAATAATATGTCTAATGCCCGTTCGTATATTTATTAACAGCAGATGCTGTTTAGATCTACTTTATCTACATAAATATCTAGTCTATCGCTAGGTACTTGTTAAAGAGCATTTGAAGAGGCAGGTTTACATCATTACATCGGTTTGTTTCACAACCTCCGAGTAAACTCAGTCATGCAACCGGTAACGGTCTCTATATATTAAATATTGACAATTTAATTCGGAAATTGAGAAACAGGTACTTGTCATCTTTATGCAACTTTACGTTATACAACAGTTCTTTCAAGGTCAAGCGCGTCTCTATATAAAAAAATTACCCATAATGTAACGGAACGGAATTAAGTGGAATTCAGCTCAATCCAGCTCCCTTGTTATTTACCTAATGTTGCTGTCCTCTTCTTACACGTAGGCCTTTCTCTTGCTGCGTCTTATAGTTGTCGCAGTATGTTCGCATTTATGGCAATAAATTTCAAATATAGACCTGGATCTATCTATAATCAAATCTGTGCTAAAATCTAAATATACTATACTTACTAAGGTACATGATGTAATATGACTTTGGAAAATCTGAAACTATGAGTCATGCAAAGATTTATTGTTAGGAACCATGTCATCGATTTTAGTAGGTACCTAACATAATAAATCTAAATTTAAAATTAAATTTTCTTAAATTTTACCCCGATTACAATGCCATAATTTCCTTAAACGTAAAACAACATAATATTATGTAATGTGGACGCGATGCGATTTCATTTGATACCCCACACTAGTATATTTGCAGATTTTCGGTTTTCCTTACCCACTCTCACCCCCATAACTTTTAAACGGGACAATCGATTTTCATGAAACATATCTAAGAACACTCGCGCCAGACTCACCTTTCATACAAAAAAAACTAAATTGAAATCGCTTCATCCGTTCGGGAGCTATGGTGCCACAGACAGACAGACAAACTCGTCAAACTTATAACACCCCTCTTTTTTGGTTGGAGGTTAAAAATGGCATAAATGTATGAAACATTACTGGTAACTGGTAGGTACTCAGTTGGGAAATATAACCCGGTCTTTTTGAAAAATGAAACTTACACTATTTCTATTTTGATAATCAATTGTTCCAACATTTTATACTTGTTAGCGACGAAGACTTTATGTATAGAATAAGATGTAGTAGGTATTTATACGTATCTCTACGTATAAATGCATGTGCATTGTTGTGATTAGGTAATATTTTACGCGTTCTATTTATAGATTATTCGGGAATAGGCACAGAATAAGTTATTATATTATTTGCTTACGTTTTATAAAAAGGCTATAGCTTTCTACAGCTTTTTAGAATATTGACATACGCGGGATGTGTCTCGAGGAGAGATTCAGTATTTGGAAACGAAAGTGAACAAGTGAAAATACCCCGAAGAGCGAAGAATAAATAGCAGAAGTGACTTGAATAGTAGTAGTAGTTGTGAACAGATAAAAAAAAATACATTTATTGGAAAATAATAACATCAAGTTTCGTCATTTAGCATTAGGTTCGCATTTCCGCTACGAATTCGAGGAATTCATCATCGTGCTTCCTTTTACAGTAACTACTGGTAGATCTATTTTTTATTGTTAAATAAGGCTCTCAAGAGCAAGCATGCAGTGGCTGAGATCCTAGAACTATAAACCAGCCAATAGGCTAGGCGCTGCTGCTGTAAGCTGTGACGGGCGCCTGCGCAGACAATAGGTGCGCGTGGGGCGACAGAGGCGGTGTGCGCTTAAACGGCATTGCGTTGCAAAGCACTAAATACTAGGCAAGCAGAAGCTCGAGGGAGTAGGCGGTGTGTAGCGGGAGCGACAGTCACTGTGTGGGTACGGGTCTTTCAATACTGGTTCTTGCTTCCAAATTGGTACAAACGCGCTTTCCGTCCAAATTAAGTAGACCCCTGGCGTATTTTGTATTCACCAGACCACGGAATACATACCAGACTAGAGTATTTTGGATGAATGAGGAGCGTAATGAATGGACTCACGTACGCAGCTGCTACTGGCTTTGTGAGTCGGGTGAATATCTCCTGCGCACTTATGATGTCCTACTATATTTTTATAATACATTTTCACTGGTTGACAATTATTACAAAATGTTACAGAAGAGAGTTATATAATTTTATCATGCTGACACAGTATTTATTCAAAAACGAATAATTGTTACGGCTAATCAAAGGCAAAAATAAATAAATATAGAGGTAAATATTTCCGGACAATCCACATAGCATCTAGCCCCGTGGTAAGCTATAAGCTTGTGTTACGACACAGATTGTGGTTACGAGTACTAGACATCGGATATACTTAATTTATTATAAGACAAATAAATGGGCTATCTAATAATGAAAGAAGTTTTCAAATCGGACCAACAAAAAAAACTCTTTTTAGCTTTATAATATTGGTAAAATTAATGCAAAATATTTAGAGCTTAAATAAATCTAAATTTAAAATTTATTCCGATTCCAACCCCTTATTTTCCTTAAATATAAAACAACATAATATATTATTTAATGTGGACACGATGCGCTTTCATTTGATACCCCACTATTAGTATATTTGCAGATTTTCGGTTATTCTTCCCCACTCTCACCCTTAGAACTTCCAAACGGCTCAACAAATTTTCATGAAATATGTCTAAGAACACTCGCGCCAAATTCACCTTTCATACAAAAACTAAATTGAAATCTCTTCATTCGTTCGGGAGCTATGATGTCCCAGACAGGCAGAGCAGGCAGACAGACTCACAGACAGACAGACCGACTCACCAAACTTATAACACCCCTCTGTTTTGGTCGAGGGTTAAAAATAAAATACGTTACTCATTATATTATACTATCACACTCAATTTAAGATATAATACAAAACAAATAGTGTTAATTAGAAAATATATCATGTCAATATTAATCATTATTATTAGAAATTATGAAAAGGTCGATATAAATTATTTAAAATATGACAGCAGATGACATGGTCAGGGTTGGATGCAATTAGCGACCGATTGTAATGTTTGGTCGTCTTTGAGGCTTATGTCCAGCCGACTAGCCGTGGGCGTCTTATAGCTGAAATGATGATGATGAAAAATGAAGTGAAAATATTTGTTATGAATTTAAATATATAAAATACTAGCGACCCGCCCCGGCTTCGCACGGGTATAAAATATATAGCCTATGTGATTAAAATTGATCTAGTAGTTTTTATTTCACGAATTGTAGGTGGGTACTTTGCGCTTTGGAAGAACAGTATTCGATATTTTCGACAGATCTGTAAACCCGCGAATTTTTCGCCTGTAATGTTATCCACTGCTTGCTTAGAAGGAACGTTGCTGATTTAGTACCTTAGCTGACCTGCGATGTATGTAGCACAGCGCCACAACTTAGCGTGTTCAACGTCTTGACTCAAAAATGCAGTAACTCCATGGACTGCTAGCCCGGGGATATTGAGCCTTGCCGCTTACAATATATGATATTATTTTGATTAACACTGTTTGTTTGTATATACAGATAATGTACTTAGGTATGTAATCCCAGATTTTACGTCTATGAATACCTACATAAAATACCAAAAAAAGCCGTGTTGGCTAAGTTCGAGCATACTTGACTTATATTCCGAAGGTCGTGGGTTCAAGAAAGAAAGAAAATCTTTATTGAAATCCCGCGCCTCTGGATTTACTTCTAAAAAAATATATGGTCTGACTGAGGCGTATTTTCAGATTTATTCAATTTACACTGATCATAAAAGTTATTAGTGTTATAGACTAGTTACTTTAATTTTTAATAATAAAACATTTGATTATTAATAAAATGTTTAATTTATAATTAGGACTTTTTTAAATTCTTTGTTGAAACCAGACTTAAGTTGGGTTTATGTATATGTACTTACTCTAGTTCTGAGAATTAGGAAGGTATCTACGTGTATGATACACCAATCAAAAGGGTAATAAATAATAATACGGGATGTTTTTAAAAATGTTTAAATATGTTAGACTACCTACTAAAAAGCATCCACCTTCATATTTATTTGATAATTTCAAGTATCAGTATTTTACTAGCTATATTAGGTACCTAGCTTTTAGAAAAAAATATTGTAATGAGATTCTTTTGACTTCGCGTGAACCCAATAGCGTTGCTCCCGAACACAGTTCATAAATAGGTAGTTACTACGGCGCGAATTATAACGCGGCAAGCCGCCCGCGCGCGCACCGCGCCTCGCCGCGTCCACCCCGCGCCCCGCGCCCCGCGCCCCGTCAGCCGACGAACTCAAGCGCAATTACAATTTTGGCTGAGGTATGGCACGATGCTCAAAGTAAAAAATTGCGTAAGTACCTACTGGCTACGATTCAGATAGGTTAGTGTCAAAAATCAGGATTCTAGTATGAACGTTTTTCTTAAAATATGAGTTTTTATGAACCATGTCTATGATACAAAAAAAAAACTAAAAAGTTGATTACTTATCTCAGACAGAAAGACAGACACTTCAAACCTATAACATCCCTCTTTTTGTGAGGGGTTAACACTAAAATAATTTCCGAAAAAGATAGTGTTCTATTGTACCAACCTATCGAGAGCTGAGCATTACAAGCACGCGGGTTTAGCACAGAGGTCGGCTTATAGTGGCCTTTGCCCAAACTGCTCGTACCTACGGAGCGTGGGGTACGCGGGGTGGTAGACAGCTTTATGCTAATAAAAGTAGATTTTAAAATACAGTAGGTATGACAAATTTCAAGCTTATATTTTATATTTTTGTAACATAAGCTAAAATCGGTAGACGCTTAACATCCACATAGCATAAGGTGCCCTAAGGATGTCAACTATTGTCAACGTTGGTTAAATAAAATGTATAATATATGTATGTCTTTTAAATTAAGTAGGTATAAGTACCTATATCTCTCGTCTAGTACCCGTAACACAAGGTTAGAGTACCACGAGGCTTAATATTGTTGTTTGGATTTTCCAGGAATAATGATTTTATTTATTATTTAAACGCTCAGAGATAACGTCGTCATGCATTACTATCATCCAAAATGAAAGTAAACAAAATTTAGTTGCAAGATTTCATTATAAACATACGTAATATAATTACACGTTCATTAACAGCTCGTAAACTTATTTTATATTAAATAATGATTCAGTTCCAGAAGCATTATGAACCTGAAGTTTTAAACGTTTAATTTTTAAACAAAAATATTTAAAAACTTTTTTTTTTGTATCGATTTGATAATTTACTATTACCTTACTGAGGATCCTCAAAAGCTAGATAAAAAACATGACGCATCTAATACGACGGGAACTAACCTTTTTATTATTAACACTCGCCCCTGAGACTTTATATATGAACAAAAATATTTACGAGGACTAGTATCGAACTGAAAATTAATCAGGATCTTCCTTGTGATCTCTATAAGCTATAAAAAAAACATCAAACATGTACAGAGACGGGAACAACCCTTTTCACACCCTTACTTTGAAAATTTTAAAACTCACCATGCTGGCCAAGTGTAATATTCAGATCTATACTAGTCCTATAAGTATATAATATATTGAATCTTCCATGTAGGGGTGAAATCATCGAAAATTCTCTCGATTCTCTCGAATTAACAGATCGATAAGTTTCCTTTAAGTATTGAATTTTCAAAGAAGGGGTGTTATTTATAAATGGGGAAGTTCGATACTAGTCCTCGTAAATATTTTTGTTCATATATAAAGTCTCAGGGGCGAGTGTAAATAATAAAAAGGTTAGTTCTAATTGTGTTTGGTCAACAACGCCATCTATGAGGGAGTAGCATACAATTTCCTAATTAATACTTACATATAAATACGCCATCTACCAACCAGTAGCATTATTATAATGAAAATGAGTTAGCAAAATAGTTCTGATACATACCACAAGGAGGCAATTAAACATAATATTTATTTTTTAATTTATTCTAAATGTGAAGTGATAAACGCAACAATTAAATATTATCTAACCAAGGATTTTATTTAAAACATTTTCAGCGCAACTTCTATGTCGATCAGCTTATGTTCACAAAGCTTATTTTCTAATCGCTACATAAGGCGCCATCTATCAAAGAGGATGTGAAATAAAAATATGATTTTAGGCATAGACCATCTGATAGTATCTAATCTGTGCTTGTAGTGACACAGATTAGCATAAAAGTACGCGGCGCAAACGCGTTTCGTTAATTCAGCTTTTTCGTAGTTATGCGGAGCCTCGCCAGTCACTCTTCAAACCTCAGCCGTGTTTAGACATATCCTAATAAGGATTAAATAAATAATATAATTGTAATAACCTGTAACGTGTTAAATGAATAGATTCAGTATAGTGCAATAACTCTTTTATTTCAACCAACCCACATACATAATCACTAAAGAATAGTAGAAATACTAAAGTGGAAGCCCCGACGTGATTCGTTATTATCGTGATTTATATTGTGGGTTGTGTTTAAGTTATCCGTGTAGGAGTGACTCAATTTTAAGAACGCGGCTGAAGGAAATTATAATAGAACAACATGGATAAACAAGCACATTCAGAAAATGCCACCGCAGCAACGCCACGCGGAATGCGCAGTAAGTGATGTCATCCAATGAAACCGCGATCCAGACAACGAAGTTCACAGTCTTCTATAGAAGCGGCATGATATTTTTAAAGCCAGCTTATATCTGAGGTGCATTCAATCCTGACGAAAATGGAGTTTGGACCTGCAGATTCACTCGAGGTTTTGCCCGGTTGGAAGAAGCGTTTTTGCCGGAGGATTTGCCCGGTTGGAGGAAACATGCTTGCCGGAGGATCAGTGCTGGAATTTGAGATATTGGCTCATTCCCACTGCTTGTGCCGAGTGACTGGAATATGTGTAACCCCGCTGGAGACCGAACTTCCGAAAATAACTACAAAATTCAAGATGTAGTGCAAAGTGATTAGAAATGATAACTAGGTTTCGTTCATTATTCTTATGTGTTGCAAATAATTCAATTATATATAGAACTTGGCGTTATCACGAACTGTAACCTGATACTAGAGCGCACTAACAGTGTAATGTAGCGATCTTGCAACTTAGCGAATTTGCACGTGTGTCTCAGTAATACGAAATTTAATAATTTTTTCAAAATAAGATTTTATTAATTTTTCAGTTCAGTTTCAGTGTATTAGAATTATGTAAAAAAAAATGTGTAGTTTAAAAATGTATATTTTTTTGTTAACATACAAAGTTTATTTCATTGTTTATACAACTTTATTAAAAGATTTCATTGTTAAAAATGTATTTTAAAGTTATAAAAAAAAAACATGTATGTAATTTTACAAGCTGACTGTACTTTGGTCATTCGAACGAACTTTGATTGTGAAATAACTATGTACTTACCTCTGCATAAATGAATGCGAGCTCATATCGCATGTTGTTTTCAAACGTAAGCATATTTGTGTAGCAGGCATGAGCCTTTGAATTTGTAATGTTTATTGTAATGTTTTAACCTTGAATGTACTACTACTTAAGTAAAATAAATTTTTTTTGTAAAAAATTTTGAAAAAAGGGAGGATTGATGTAGTGACACAGATTAGCATAAAAGTACGCGGCGCAAACGCGTTTCGTTAATTCAGCTTTTTCATAGTTATGCGGAGCCTCGCCAGTCACTCTTCAAACCTCAGCCGTGTTTAGACATATCCTAATAAGGATTAAATAAATAATATAATTGTAATAACCTGTAACGTGTTAAATGAATAGATTCAGTATAGTGCAATAACTCTTTTATTTCAACCAACCCACATACATAATCACTAAAGACTAGTTTAAATACTAAAGACTTTTCTGTAGACCTTTTCAATGTGTACAATACTTAGTACATTATTTTGATAAAACTCTTAGGGTTCAGCCTGCGTTTGCAATGTAAGCGGAAAAAATGAAATTATTTACGACATCACATTAGAAACCTCAAAAATAACAGTTTTTTTCCACTATTTAATGGATGTTATTATACATATTATTTTGATTATTTATTAATTATTATACATACAAACCTTCCTTTTGAATCACTCTATCTATTAAAAAACCGCAGCAAAATCCGTTGCGTAGTTTCAAAGATACAAAGGGACCTATAGACAGAGAAAGCGACTTTGTTTTATACTATGTAGTGATAATATAGGTATTATACAGAACCTTTTTTGCATAATATTTGCGTTTTCCCATAGGTGTTCGAATTTCCTGCCCTCAGCTCTTCATTGGAAGAATACAAATTTGTCTTGGTTTGGAAAAATGAAAGATATGAGGAAACGTTTCAAGTACAACTTTCCAATTAACCATAGGATCATCAAAGAACAATTCGGCGTTGGTTCCAGCCACTTACTCGTAGGGAAGACTGCAGCGAGGGCTAGCGCTCCGTTCACTGCACTAAAAGGACATGATCATCCCGTAATGAATTATTATTCAATGATATAATCTGTTTAAATCACTATGTCAAAACCTTTCACCTTCATATATATTAAATGATTATTAAACAATTACACTAATAATGTTTCAATAGAAGTCAAACCAATTAAAAAAAAGTACATTTGAAAATTGGACCTGCGAAATAGGTGTAAGTTCTTGAAAACATTGGTTATCTGTAATAATTCATTATATGTACATCACAACATGTCCTTGAGTACAATTCTGTTCAGCTTGCCCATGGCGTTGCGAGGCAGCTCGTGGACGAGCCGCACCCCGCCGCTCAGCCGGATGTAGCACGATATCTGAAACATCCAATACGCATGTAAGCGAAACGAGCACTCGAATCGCCTCCGCCGCGGCGCCCCCGGAGCACCCCGGGGACTCACCCTGTCCTCCAGGAAGCGCCTCAGCAGCGCCGCGTCCGCCTCGGCGCCCTCCGCGAGCACCACGAAGGCGGTGGGGTCCTCGCCCGCGCCGCCCCCGCCCCGCGCCGCGCCCACCACCGCGGTGCCCCCCGGAGCACCCCGGGGACTCACCCTGTCCTCCAGGAAGCGCCTCAGCAGCGCCGCGTCCGCCTCGGCGCCCTCCGCGAGCACCACGAAGGCGGTGGGGTCCTCGCCCGCGCCGCCCCCGCCCCGCGCCGCGCCCACCACCGCGGTGCCCCCCGGAGCACCCCGGGGACTCACCCTGTCCTCCAGGAAGCGCCTCAGCAGCGCCGCGTCCGCCTCGGCGCCCTCCGCGAGCACCACGAAGGCGGTGGGGTCCTCGCCCGCGCCGCCCCCGCCCCGCGCCACGCCCACCACCGCGGCCTCGCGCACCGCCGCGTGCTGCAGCAGCACGGCCTCCAGCTCCGCGGGCGCCACCTGCAACGTTACAGCTCCTTAAAAACTACACCTGACAATTGATCGAATCTTCCTATTACATTTTTGGTGCATTGACGTAGAACCGGACATAATAAGCTGGTCAAATTTAAATGCTGCAACGAAACACCTGACTCTTGTTTGATCATCTATTTACAACAAAGGACGATGATGAAAAAAAGCGGTTGTATCTAGAATAGTTTTGATTAAACTAACATGGGCTGCACGAACTTAATAATGTAAATCTGTTTCGGAGAATCTCTGATTGAATGAACCCTTATTCGTATCATGACTGAGACACGTCAGACAGTAAACGTCTTCCTGTGCCTTAGAAATAAGCGATGATTATATTGAAGACCAGTAGCATGATGTTCCCTCACCGTGATGTCGTTATACTTGATGATGTCCTTGATTCGGCCCACGATGTAGAAGTAGTCGTCGCCGTCGTAGTAGCCGATGTCTCCGCTCCGGAAGAACCCCTCTGAGTCCAGGAACTGCTCGGGCGGCGCGCCGATGTACCCTGGGTATAGCGATTTAAGAACATTACAGAAAATTCTCTATGAGATTTAAGATTGACTCCAGTATTTCAAATATGCATACGGATGCATGAGAATTGGTAGCTATCGCGGAGTCCCTAGGCATACATCGACTCATTAAATATTTAAAAAATTGTAATTTTAACAGACTCTAAAAGTTCACTTCAGCATTGGGCTCTGTGTGCCTATCAAGTGAAAGGCATACCGATTACCTATCGAATATTGGTATCAATCTTAAACTTCAAACTAAAAACGTAAAGGTGATTCTCCAATTCCGTCCCATATAAATAAATAAAAGTAGTGTGTGCGATTCACATACGATAGAAGTGAAACTTCAGTAAATCGACAAAAGAATAAGAATTAAAAAAAAACAAAAAAAAATACCATGCAAAAAGATTTTGTTCGGGCGGTCACCCATCCAAGTACTGGCGTCGCGAAAAGTTGCTTAACCTTGTTAGCGTTTAAGATTGGCTTACCTGTCGGGTAAGCCAATCTTATTTCCATTTCCGTTGCATCCAGTTTCAAATCACAACGACTCTAAAGAAGTTTCACTTCAATAAATATTTCCGGACAATCCACACAACAATATCTAGCCCCGTGGTAAGCTCTAAGCTTGTGTTACGGGTACAGCGGGTACTAGACATCTGATATACTTAATATAATAGAAGTACTTATATAAATATGTTTTATTATATACATACCAATTAAACACACAGACCAAGGAGTAAAATGCTCATAATATAAAAATGAATCGCGCAATGTGTTGGTAAACGCATAATTCAACAACGCCTGGACCAATTTGGCCAATTCTTTTTTTTTAATGGTCTTAGAAGTCCAAGGATGGTTTTTACGGCGACAAGAAATCGAATAATTGCCAAGAAAACTCTAAAAATTACTCGTGCGAACCCGGGGCGGGCCAATAGTGCACTTATATTAATACAAATAGTAATAATAATAATAGTAATTTATTGATAATATAGATTATAAGTCATAATATGGGTTTTAACGTGGTTGCCTAATGCCATAACTTTTTCAAAATATAATAATAACTAATATCACAATTAATTTAAATGTCAAAATCTGGATACATAAATACTATTTCGGTCCTATCAAGCTACACTAACCAGGTGTGAAGTAAGGACGTTTGACACATATTTCTCCCCTCTCGCCAGTTCCGAGCGTCTGCCCAGTCTTCAAATCTACCACCTAAAAATAGAAATTCATATTATTTTTTGTTTGTTTTAGTCAGGATTCTTTAGGTATTTTTAATTTTAAATGTACATCTTCTGGAGCTTCAAATGCAACATCTCTCATGGATATAATTGAGAATTCGATTTAATACTAAACATAAAAATATTATTTTTTAACATTGCAAAAAGTAGAACAAATTATGGTTAAAAAACAATAATCTCAGAAGGCGCTAAATTTTTAAATAAGTTACCAAAAGAAATCAAACAGATAGAAAAATTACCCAAGTTGAAAAATAGCTTAATAACTTACGTTAGAACCTTATTAAATGTAGAATATACTTTAGAAAACATAATCGCTCTTTAATGTTTTAATATTAAAATTTTAATTATAAGATTAGCATAAGTACATACACATATTTAAGGATTAGATATAATTTTATAAGTCCACAGGCTAAACTCTATAGAATAAGTAAAAATATGTAATCTCATTATAAATGAACTGTTAATAGTTTTTATGAGAAATAAATATCTTTGAACCTATTTAAAAATTAACTCGCAACGACCAGAGCATTGTTATTAATGTTCGCTTCGGCCTGGAGGAGTCCGTGCGCGACACGACGGCGGCGGGTCGTGTCGTATCAGGTATTGTGATCTAAGGACACGCCCATCTTCCGGTTGGTTGCCCTCGGGCGGGGTTCTACGGGTGGGAGGCAACATTCTCATGCCATAGATAAGTACGAGTAAGTGCAGAAAGTTCACTAGATTTAGTCACCTTTAGCTCGTATCCATGCCCCGCCACGCCGACGCTGCCGTCCCGCGCGCCGCGGACCAGCTCGGAGCACACGAAGCCACCCTCCGTGGAGCCGTACATCTGGTACACCTCCACGAGAGGTGGCAATCTGGTTCGAACATCGAAACTATTCAAAAATAACGCAAAAACAAATAATCATTTACTTATTTAACTTTCAGAAGTTGTGGAGGACCTCGTATGCGACACTAAACGCTTCAGCTTAAGCGTGCACTCCGACAAGCGCTGACAGTGGTCGTTACGCGCACAGTTGGCATCGCCGCTTCCGTGATCCTCTATCTCAGTGCTAATGTTTGCTGTTTAATTGTATGTGTGTAGAAAAAAATGATTTTATCTACTTATTCTATTATGTAAGTTGCAGACCTGTTCCTGAGCGCGGCGACCTGCTGCGCCATGAGCGCGGTGCTGGAGGAGACGATGCCGCGCAGAGAGGACAGGTCGAACTGCGCCAGCCGCGGGCACTGCAGCAGCTCCACCGCGGACGACGGAGTCATCTGGACGAACCTCACCTGGGTGACACAGCACCCAGATTATTGTATGGCAAGAAATTAAGTTGATGTGTTCGGGGTGGGTCGGACCTAGGAAGATTATGCTATCTGCATGGTAAAGCTAGAATGATGTTTGCAACATGCCATTTCTGTTTGGATTACGTTCTGGTCAATACAACTAACTCAGCCCCGATTTCACCAGTTGCTATAAGCCCGGATTAGGCTAAACTCAGTTTGACCCCTAAACTGAGATCAAATTGTCATTTTGCAATGGTTGAACTTGGTTCATAACGAGTAAAAATTTACTATCAAAATAACTACCCTATAAGTCTCTATAGCAGGTAGCCAATCAGCAATGGTGTTCCGGCAGCTGTAGACGAGGGTGGCGCGCGCCGCGAGGCCGCTCATCAAGTAGGTCAACCCGTATGGGAAATACCAGTTGCGAGTAAGCAATAGCGCATGACCTTTAAACCTGGAACAAGAACACATGGCTATTGATAAATGGTGGGCTTGCCTCTGCCTCGCGAGGCAGACGTCTTGAGGCAAATCCTCGGCTACTAAAGACGCTCCGTGTGAAACTAGTCAGAACTATAGAAAATTTACACTTGTACTACATAAGGGAGTTAAATTGAAACTCCAGCATATTTTTCTGTATTTATTGATAGTGAGTACGTCTAGCTGGGGTCGCGGCGTAGATGCCAAGTGCGCGGGGTGGCGTGTGAGTTCATATTTATATGGGCTTGCACCTTACACAATTGTCATAGCAATGGCTTCTCAATGCCGAAATCAGACAAAGCTAAGATGATATTATTTATATAATATTTGGAGGGCTATGGGCCTGAACAGCATACCAATTTATTATACTCAGCTACGTATCGAGAATTTAATAACTTATTTTTAAGGTAAGTAATATTCCTATCTGATTCTTCGTACCTATGATCAGTACCGGACTGCATAGTGACCAGCATGGCCAGGTGGGTCCAGGGGATGCCCTTGGGCAGGCCGGTGGTGCCCGACGAGAACAGCACCTACAGCCAGTCGCGCCAGCCCTCCACCGGGGGGCAGGCGAACTCTGCCACCGGCGCCGACTCGCTCAGGAAGTCGGAGAACGCGATGACGTTAGGGGCTGAGGGCACTTTCTGAAACAATAGCACCTGTCTACTCCATCTTGTTATGAGCTACATATCGGCTATTTGGTTGTTAGTCGAAATTTTAAGAGTTTGAAAGACATACATACATAATATGACATTTAGCAACCCGCAGTTGGACAACGTAGTGAATTAAGGCTCATATCTCTCGTCAAGGGAGAAGTTTCTGTGACCTAGCAGTGGAAACGTTAAAAGGTGTGCTTAAGCATGTTATTAAGTATTGGGCCTGTTGGGCACTTTTTCACATTTTGTAATCAGCCGAATAATTTTGGTTTGCCGCTAAATCAATTTGGTTCAAAGATTTAATTAATGTTTTTCTTAATTAACAAAACCCAGGACAACTTAAGTAAGATTAAAAAAGTCGCTTTGGATGACCTTACATAGATACGGTATAAGAGTTTTACTGCGTGCGTATGCGAAAAACGTTCTTTTTCTATGCTCTCTAACTGTGTGGTCTTACAATTTTTAATACTTATAATTTACTTTGAACGATATTTATTGAATGACTGATTTTTATTTGCTTGGGTTAAAGTTGTACTTGCGTGCATGTAACCGTTTATTTTTATTGGTGTATGTCAAGTACTGCTACAACGATACTGCAATTTTGGCAGTACTGGACATGGACACCCTTGACTCTATACTGCTTCTACAACTAACATTCCTTATGATTCTATTGTAAATGTATACTCTTTTAAAGATACAGAAATGAATAAAATGAATGAAACAAATGTTTTTTTTATGTTATATAAGCTTTCCAAATCGGTTTTGTACTTTTTGCGGGAAAGCCGTATTAGGTATTAGCACAGAAGGTATTAGTAATAATGATTTATGGAGACAGAATGTTTTAGTTAATAATTTATTTACAAAACAATACAATTTTTATTTATGATGTAAAGTAATTGATTCACAATTTATTTTGTTCCATATAAAACTGTGAGTATCTTTGTCTGTATGCTCGCCTCACGTTTATGAACCAAACCTTTCCTAAACCATCGTTGACCAGAACCTGGTCCCCCAAAGTGTTGCTGTGCCTATTTTATTGGAATGCAAGTCACTGTTAACAGGTCCGAAGTTGCCGCGCCAACCTGGCTCAAGCAAACCCACACTTACCTTAACTCGAAACATGGGGAAGTCTCTCCCAAGATTCAGCATTGACCAAAGATCATTTGAAGTGAAAAAAAGGAGACTTAAAAAGGAAGCGTTAGACAGGATATGATAAATAATAGTTCCATACTGTTTCAGGTCACTTTGGAAGACGCCTTCAAACTTCTAGAATGACCTTCGATTTCTCATTAAGAGTAAATGCATACCTCACATTCGATTTGCCGACAATAGTTCATTGTATATGAATCTCAAAGTGACAGTACGATTCGGTAAGTCCAAATTCCAGAATAAAGACAAAAGTCGTATCCTCTTGTCCAAAATACCTCGAGACAAACATTTAGAAACGGTACATGCTGTCAGCGTTGACTTTTAAATTTAAGGTTAATGTACGTAGTCTTGTAACGCCGTAGAACAATGAAATAACAAAATAACAGTTTCTCAGTATCGCAATAAACTCAAGTGGCAATAGGCAACCTATTCGTCTTCGCCGGGATACACACATTCTATCTTTTCTGTATAATATTCTCTTCAACCCTCTTGCTCCGTCCTATCTCAAGGGGCGTTTTTGCTTTCTTCATCAATCTCAGTTTCATGGTCTTCAGTCATCGGAAAATAATGCACTTGCGGTTCCCATACATATTTCCACTTTTTATACGAAATCGTTTACAGTGCAGGCTATTCGATCGTGGAACTCACTGCCCGCGGAAACAAGACGCACTCCTAGTCTGTTGTACACTTTCAAACGTTAAGTAATAAAATGTTTTCTTGATTTTTAGCATAATATGGTATTATATTTATACATTGTTTGTTATATATATCTATATACATTATAATAGGTATTTATGTGTTAGTATCTATATATTTATTTACATGTAAAGTAAAACGTAAGTCTATATTATAAAATATTTGGATAATAATTTATTGTTCTTGTATTACTATTATTATAACTAATTATTGTTATTATTTTCATGTCACCGCACTGTCCAGTTATTTGCTATGCATTTTCCTCTTCATCCAAAGGTTGTCTGGAATTTCTTAAAGCAATAACGCCGCCCATTATGCATTTTAAACTTTAAGTCCGTTTTTGTATTGTTTTCTATACTATAGTATTATAAGGCTGAAGAGTTTGTTTGTTTGTTTGTTTGTTTGAACGCGCTAATCTCCGAAACTACTGGTTCGAATTGAATAATTCTTTTTGTGTTGGATAGTCCAGTTATCGAGGAAGGCTATAGGCTATATAACATCACGCTACGACCAATAGGAGCAAAGATATAGTGGTAAATGTGTAAAAAACGGGAGAAATTGTTCATCTTTGAAGCCTTCCGTTGCGTGCGCCGTGAAAACGGTTCAAGATATACAAAAAATATGTATTACAGAATAATAGCTCTTTTAATGATCTAAAAAAAAGTCCGCTATAGTATATGTCTATCTTTTAAGATTAACTTACAAAAACCGTTTTTATGGTACCTAATTTGGTCGAAATAATTTGTTTAAGTTGTATCAACATAATAATATTAATCTTTATTCAAATAAATATGTTGTTGGTTAAGAGTACTACATCCATTATAATGCGGGTAGCACCGCAGGGCACAGCTAGTATCTTGATATGTATAAATAGTTATATTATTATTAACTTACAATCCTCGCTATTGAGGCGGCTTCCTGTCTAGTCCTGTAGCGCGTGACGCCGCGAGGGTAATACAGCCTATGTTAAACCATATCAAGTTTTGTAGAAAAGAACCTCAAGTCCCTATTTGCAATGAAGACTCCCATTCAGCTCCCGTGGACGACGTCTGTTTTGAACTATTAAATACAAAACTCACAGGTTTGTCTCCTTCGCTGTCTTCATAGATGATGTACCAGTGGATGCAGCCCACGGCGTCCATCAGCGCGCGGTGCTGGAGGAACGCGCTCGCAGAACAGAACATTACTTTGGGGCGTGCGATCCTCACTCGGTGGACGAAACTCTCTGGAATATTATAAAGCCCTTTTATAACCATCAGCCGTAGTTCTGAAACGTAGAAGGATGAAATACTGCGGCGCGCCTCGCGCTGTCGACGCGCGCCGCCGGCCGCTCGCTCCGGCTCAGATAATTTACTGACGAAGAGGTATACGGTATTGTCAATAAGCGCCTACCTCCGAAAGCATCTAAAAACGCTTATGTAATTTCTCTGAGGACCCTTTGTTTGGCTATACTTTCACTCGCTCCCATCTTAGCGCACGCATTTAATTGCTGCATTAGAGATGGTAAATACCCAGATTCCCTCAAGATCGGCAAGACGTCTCCCATGTTCAAAGTTAAAGGGAAACGGAGCAGTATGGCTGGCTACCGACCCGTATCAATCATCCCGGCGATAGCAAAAGTCTTGGAGAACGAATTTTCTAACTAAAACTAATGCGATATCAGATAAACATCCTTGACGCGAGAGGTTATAAGAAATGTCGTCGCTGCTCGAGAGAGAAAGCACCAGTCAGAGGGGGTAGAATTATATCTGATCCCATATCTCTCATTCTTAATCTTGTTGAACGACTTGCCGGACGTCTGTCGCTGTGGCGGGGTTATTTATGTATGTATGTACGCCGACAACGTTGCTGCCATAGAGAATTCACAATCCTTAGATCAATTAGAAATTAACTTGAACATCGCTCCTACACCTAGCTGGCTGGTTTAGAGTGAACGGTCTTGCTTTAAATCTCACTAAAACACACTTCATTCACTTCCGCTTGTCGGGGCGTAATGTACGTACATTATAAACATTATATATGTCGAGGAGTGGTTCTCTTGTAACTAGACTTTGATTTGTTTTGTGAACAAAATGTGTCACTTTTCAACATGTAAAACAATAATCCCATCAAAAACAATACTTGTCAAAAAAACCAAGTCGCGCAACTCAGTTGTTCTGCGGTAAAAAGTTGTGAGATCCAAGTAAATCCAAGTCTTCAAATTTCGTCTCAAAATTCTTTAATGTTTTATATAAATATTAGGTCCTTACATATGAAATTGGCGTTTTTCGTACTGGCCACTTTAATCACAAATTTCTCCTCTTTGGTAAGGAATTCCAAATTCAAATTTGTACAGCTATAGACTCATGTATTTGTGCTTCGATGATCGTCATTCATTTGTTTTTTTTCTTCTGTTTTTTTCTGTTTGCGTCACTCATTTTACAAAATGGAAAACTTAAAATATCGCATTATTTACGAGTACGAGTTCCGCCGTGGCACTAGTGCTGCGGAAACAACTCGAAGGGTGAATGATGTGTATGGCGGTCGTGTTGCAAAAGAAAACACAGTTCGTTTTTGGTTCCAACGTTTTCGTTCTGGAAATTTCGACTTGCAGAACAAGCCCCGTGGACGGCCTGAGACTCAAGTTGATAATGAAGAGTTGAAGGCTATTGTGGAAGCGGATCCATCGCAAACCACGTCCGAGTTAGCTGCAGGCTGCGGTGTTAGTGATAAAACTGTTTTAATTCACTTGAAGCAAATTGGGAAGATTAAAAAGCTTGAAAGGTGGGTACCTCACGAATTGACTGAAGCAAACCGGCAAACGCGCGTCGACTGCTGCGTTACATTACTAAACCGGCACAATAATGAAGGTATTTTAAACCGAATCATTACCTGTGATGAAAAATGGGTTCTTTACGATAATCGGAAGCGCTCAGCGCAATGGTTGGATCCTGGCCAGCCAGCCAAATCCTGCCCCAAGCGAAAATTAACCCCAAAAAAGTTACTTGTAAGCGTTTGGTGGACTAGTGCCGGTATTGTTCATTACAGTTTTCTCAAATCTGGCCAGACTATTACGGCTGATGTCTATTGTCAGCAATTGCAAACCATGATGGAAAAGCTAGCGGCTAAACAACCTAGGCTGGTCAATCGCTCCACGCCACTGCTGCTTCACGACAACGCTAGACCACACACTGCGCAACAGACGGCTACTAAATTAGAAGAGCTTCAATTGGAAAGTCTAAGACATCCTCCGTACTCCCCGGACCTTGCTCCAACAGATTACCATTTTTTTCGAAATTTGGATAACTTCTTGCAAGGGAAAAAATTCAACTCCGATGGGGCAGTCCAAATCGCCTTCAAAGATTTTATTGATTCCCGTCCGACTGGTTTTTTTAGTAAAGGGATCAATGAACTACCTATAAGATGGCAAAAGTGCATAGAAAATAATGGTTCATACTTTGATTAATTAAATATATTATATTAAAAAATATTCGACTTTTTGTTCCTCCCATACAAAACGCCAATTTCATATGTAAGGACCTAATATATTAAGACTTGGCCACGTCCTATTGGCTGACCTCCTCTGGAGGTGACGTCGGTCGGCGACAGCACCGCGGCCGCGCAGACTGCCCCCAGCATGGAGGGCACCACCTGCATGATGTACGCCTGCTCCGCGCACACGCCGACCACGTCCCCCCGGCGCACGCCCAGCCGCGCCAGCGAGAGCGCCGTGTCCACCCCCCTCTGGACTAGCTCGCCGTACGTCATGCTGGCCCCCGTGTCGCCATTTATCTGGAAACATCAGTGAGGTTTCTTCTCATTGTGAGACCTGAAGCTTAACGTAACTCTGTTCTGGCTTTACAACGAGCACGGGCAAGAACGAAACTCCTTTGAAACGAATAGTTGAAAGATTCGTTGTTCCGTGATAAGTAAATAATGCAACGCTTACAATAGCCATCTGTTCGGTGTGGTCCGCCATCTTGTCCATCAGGTGTTGCCCGAAGTGCGCGTGCGCGGGGACCTGCGCCGGCGCGCCGCAGCGGTGCCGCGTGCTCCTCAGCATGCTCGATGTCGATGGTGACGGGAGTTCACGCCGCGCCGACCCGCACTCACTATGCCAACATTATTACATTTTCGACACTCTTTTATATTTAATAAGCTGAATACATGTATTACACGGATGGTTAAACAATACATAATTGTTCAGGACACGCAGCATTATAATCAATAACTAATAGCCTAAGAGCCGAACAGAGATCTTCAATATTTTATGAAGGCACCAAGTTTATGAGCGCATGTTCCCAACACTGATAAGAACCACCACCGAATATGGAGTTTGGGCAGTGGTTACTTTTAGAGATATACGTCAGTATGTATACTCTAAAGAACGTAAGGTTTTTTAGGACACCTTCGCTGTCTCATATCTAGTAACTTCGGCCTTAACTCCATTAATATAATTATTTATTATTATATCTAAAGTATTATAATAACGACTAAATTTATATATTCCTAGAAATATACAAACATCTCAACAGCAATCACACTCACTGTTATTATATGGTTATTAAATAAATAAATTAAGTTTTAGGAAGTATTTACATATTCAACTTAAAACCTATTGTTAGAAATTTTATTATTCCATTGAAGACTGTTTTATGGCTAAGCTCAAATAATATAGGTAGTATAAATAATACAATTATATAAAAGGTAATTATATTCTATCACTTATCAAGTGTATAATGTAACCTAATAAAATTAAAGAAATATCTATTGGTTACCTAAAATTAAATAAATCTCAAAATTATTTTAATATGTATAAATAAAAGAAGTATTAATAGTAGTCCTAGTATAAAATTAAAATACTAGGTCTTCATTTCAAGAAGCTCAGCTAAGTAAGAGTAATAATATTTAAATTATATATTAATTACTAAATGTATACTTATTTAAACTGTTATGAACAGACTTGTCTGCCCAGTCTCCCACTGAGGCTGGTGTGTGCAGTTGGAACATTAGTTCCTATTAAATTTAAGATTGTTCTGACAAAAATACATTAGTATTGATGACTTAAAATTGTTATGCTTTATACTACTCTAATGTATTCTTAGTATGTAAGTAAATTTTTCTATACCCTGTACCCTGTACCCTATACAAAGGGTCCTTAAATGTTTGTAATGTGTATTGCAATATAGAAACTGGTACTGAAATGCTTAGCTTCTAAGAAATAACGTATATCTGCTGTTCTCAGCTTTAAGTCACATTGGATTGCTGTCTTGACAACTGAAAGCTGATCTGATGAAGGAACTAAACGGCGTCAAAGTCAAAGTTAAAACATTGAATTCCGTTGAAGCACAGGACAAACATGGACAGGTAACTTAACATTAATAAAACTAAATTGTTTAAACAAAAAATATCAAGGAAATAACATTATCTTGGTAGTTCGGTTCAATGTTTTATACTGAGTTGAGAAGCGAATAGAACACAGAGTTTTTTCAGTTTAGCTGAGCTAGATTTTTAAGTCAGTAAGTAGGAATTAGTAACTTTTTCCTTATTTCTCGTGTTAATACTATGTACCTACATCACTTTAAAAAAAAAATCATAATATGGAGGCCCTAGCCTTTCCGTCATGAGTAAATGTCTTAGCTCATCGACTTTGGGCTTTTGTATGAAAATAATAGTATAAAAATAAATTTATTTCGACACACAGTAGTACAAAGCCATCAAGATTACGAGTCAGAGATAGGTACAGACGATACCATTGTCGGATATTGTACTATATTTCTTATTCAATTGTACCCGTTTCAGTAATATGTGTTATTAAACTTCAGTCAGTCTGTAGAAAAACATTCTTACGGGATAGAATATTACAATAAAGAGAAAATTCTTACGGAAAGTCTGAAGAAAGGAAAGTACCTTTAATAATTATAAACAATGAAACCTGTTTTGGAGACTTCTGGAGATTTCTGTCAGTTTCTTTAGTTAGAATTCGAATAGCTATTGTATTTGTCTTTATCGTTTTAGGGTTTGACTCATGTTTGAGTGAAATCTAATTACAACAAAGAAGACATTATTTAAAGAAAAAAAAGTTAACAAGAAGAATTGCAAAGCACAGAAACAAGGTTGGGGGCAGATTCATTTAAAATGTAATTTATAGATTCTGGCGCTACTGTGCGGAAATTCATTTCAACAGGAAAACGGTTCCGTATAATTATTACAGTAAAAACTATATCATATCTAAAATAAAACATACAAAACGTATTATTTTACTATATTAACATGTTGCACAATGCAAACTTGACAAAAGGCATTAAACAAGTTTATAATAACAAACCTCCATTCATGAATTTATAAAATAGCTGTTTACGCGCACGCGCTCAGACTGTGATCGAGCAGCATGCGGCTCGCTGTGCTGGTGGTGGTGGTGGTGGTGGTGGTGGTGGTGGCGTGCTGCGCCGAGGACGAGGTGGTCGCGTGCGCGGGGTACAGCTCGCCGTGCGGCGCGGGCTGCGCGCTGCAGTGCGGCATGCCGCTGCGCTGCGACCCCGCGCTCCACGCCACCGCCCAGTTCAAATGTCTCTGCAATTTTAAGTACGCGGTTCGTGACTAAATCGTGCTCAATTATTATTACTTTTTGTTACCGTTCCTGAGGTCCAGTAGGCGAGATGACTGTTAACGAGAAAGGTATTCCGTTCAGTCCGGCTGTTAGCCCCTCCACAAATACCGGACCGCTATTTCTCTTAAGGGCTTCACACACATTATTTTGTGTTAATGTATGTGCGCTTTAAAACACGTGCTTGAAGGGTGAAGTCAAACATCTCCCCAGCAGCATCCTCCAGCATTCCCTTGGGCAGGTGTTCCGGCGGCCGCGGGGGGCGAGGAGGCCGACATGCAGCCGCTGCTGCGCGCCGCCTTACGAGACAATAAATTGATTTACCTCATCATTATAGTTGACTTAGATTCCCGTAAACTCCTTCTGTGACGACCAGTTCAGTTTTCAAAGGTCTTTATTTTTAAAATAAAAATACATAAACATTTAATATCTAGTGTACATTATTCCTAGAATATAAATTTAATTAATTCGTTTGCTGAATATTGCCTATACAATTTTTTTAATAATAAAATATAGTTTAGACATACATGAGTCAATTAACCATTAATATAGGCACAATGTTAAATGAAATGCATGTATTAGGGTATGCTATACATTAAATAAAATAATGTTTCAATCAAAAAGTAACAATTTCCAACTGAAAAAAAAAAACAAGGTTATGCCTTATACGCAAAATTTCGGTTTGGTAATTAACCTGAGCAGCAAGAACAAAGGAATAGCCTTGGCTAGTTAGCAATGGTAGCTATTCGAGTTTGTCAAAGGTATTTAAAATGACGTCGATTGATGGTGCAACTTTTTTAAAATGACGGACTAAAATGTAAGTTTACTGTTCAAAATTTACATTATTATTATTCTAACTAAATATAAAAAAACATTTTAACACATACACACACACACACATACATACATTCTAAAGCGAAATAGGCTACTTTATACCAGAGGAAAATATGTGATTCGCGGGAAAAGCTTTTATAAAGTGGGACTCTGCTAGAGCAGGACACAGCACAGAGACAACTTGTTACCACGGATCAAACGCTTGCGAACAAGCAGCGAACGATTGAGAATTTTAGGAAACTTAGCTTTAGATGTATTCAGATTACGAAAACGCCCTTAAATTAGTCTAACTTAAAATGACTAGTTGGCTTTAGCTGTGAGCAATCTGTGAATCGCCACCAATACGAGCAAGTACGCCGACACACGCCCGCTCGGCTCGCGCTCCTGCTGTGCAAATAGAAGGGTGAGAGTAAATAAATAAATAGAATGTGGTTGGTTCGGAAAAATATTTATTTACAAATACCCCGAAGGAACGACCACAAAGATATGACTTTATTAATTTAACTAGTGGACTATTATGGATGTTAGCTTGGATTCATCTGCGGATTAAATGTCGAATGCCTTTTCAATATCGATTAGGAACATACCAGTTGATTCGCTGTTGTTGAGATCGAGATAATCGGCTTTAGCAACCCTAGAGTTGTAGAATGAGCTTGTCGAAAATCAAATTTCTCATCAATCAGGATAGTTGCTGTCGCGTCATTTAGCCTAGCAGCTATTACTTTTTAACCCCCGACCAAAAAAGAGGGGTGTTATAAGTTTGCCGTGTCTGTCTGTCTGTCTGTGTGTCTGTCTGTCTGTGGCACCATAGCTCCCGAACGGATGGAGCGATTTCAATTTAGCTTTTTTTGTATGAAAGGTGAGTCTGGCGCGAGTGTTCTTAGACATGTTTCATGAAAATTGGTTGTGCCGTTTAAAAATTATGGGGGTAAGAGTGGGTAAGGAAAACCGAAAATCTGCAAATATACTAGTGTGGGGTATCAAATGAAATCGCATCGCGTCCACATTACATAATATTATGTTGTTTTACGTTTAAGGAAATTATGGCATTGGAATCGGGGGTTCTTCTTAAATTTTAAATTTAGATTTATTCCAAAAGCTCTCCTGAACGTGGCGGCAGGCTCATGGGCCGGTCACTGACTAGATCAGTGGGATCTTTGCCTGGCTTATGAATTCGATAACTTTTGCATTTTCAACGAAGCCGGGTAGTAACCGATATGCAAGCATGCATTAAACATTCTTGAGAGAAGAACAATACATTTTTGAGGTAATCTTTTATTAAGGTCTTATTTAGTTAAATATCTCTCCCATCTCATATATATGAATAAAGAATCCTTACATGTGCAAGTCTCCTGTTGCCCAGTCTCTTTAGAGACTGGTGTCTTCAGGAAACTATCCCAAGGTCACACACACAACCACACATACACAAACACTCACACATAAAACCACGCATACACAAAACCACACATACACAACCATACACACACACCCACACAATTGCACGCACACACACACACACACACACACACATACACACATCGTACATAATAATTTGTGAAGTTTAACGAGTTACAGCATTTATCTTTTTTATCTTCTTTACCCTTTTTATGGGAATTAAGTATTTCTATTTTTTACTATAGATTCTGCATTTGTTCCAATTTTTTTGTTTCATACCTATGTTTGTTCCCATCCTAATACTATACCTACCTATTGTTTTTACTTATTTTATAAAATTATTTAACTTACAATTAATATTATCTTATGGAGGTGGGCGATGAGGTCGCTACGCAGTTTTTAACTTTTGCGCCCTCATCGTTTCTTTTTTGTAACTTGTATATTTGTGTACCTTAATGTAAATAAATTATTTTTGATTTTGATTTTTTGAAGGTAATCTTTTAAAAATAATAAACAATCATTAATACATTTCATCACTGAGTACGGCTAATGTAAGCCTAAGCGACAACATACTTAAAGTAGCAGTAGCATTGGTATCTGTTATCGGCATTGATCTTGCAGTCCTGGTATCTGGCTCCAGGCAGGCCTCCCCGCAGGCGAGCAGGTCGCTGTGGGCGCGGCCGCGCGGCGCGCACAGCGCCACCCTGTCCGCGGCGCAGCAGGCCAGCGCCGCGCTCGCCAGCACGCCCAGCACGCCCAGCACGCCCAGCACGCGTGCGACTCCGACCATTGTGTGCTTGCTCTGCGCCCGCCATGCTTATATACCTGTGTCAATAGCTCGGGGAGACAGGGGAGCTTGTACTGACACACGCCCGCTGTTAGTTCATTTATTGGTTGGTTAAACTTTAATTAATAGTAGTATCACAGACGACTAACTGATTCATTACTTATTAGTGAATAGTTGTAATCTAGGAATAAGTAGCTAATAAGACCAAAATATGTATGTTTTTTGACATTCAATTATAATCTCTACCCTCCGTTACTGATGTGCCCACTGTCCCCTGAAACTTGAATTAATAAACACGATTTATTATAATAATATGATAAAGAGCTTGTGTTGTTCTAAATGAGGAGCAATGTAACAGAAGGTCGGCGCCAGGTTGCCAGCTACAGCTGTCCAAACAACACACCAAACTAACAATGGTTTATGTATAATGCACAAATCTGAAGGTGCTTTTGTATTATTTAGTTCACAAAAGGTGCGGAGGCGCCTGGCGACGAACAAAACATGTTTCATTATTGTTATTGCCGTCGATGTACTGCCAGCTTCATCGTGTGGTACCATTTCACACGGCTTCCCATTCCAACGCACGCGGGCACTAACCTTATATGTAATTTATAAATTGATTGTCTAAAGTCTTTAAAAACTTTTTGTTAATCAAGGTTGTAATATCATAAAAGTATAAGCAAACAGCGCCTAAATTGATATATCTAAATTTAAAATTTAAGAAAAATCCCCGATTCCAGTCCTTTTATTTCCTTAAAAGTAAAACAACATAATATTTAGTAATGTGCACGCGATGCTCTTTCATTTGAACACTCGAGTATGTATGCAGATTTTCGGTTTTCTTTCCCCACTCTCACCCCCATAACTTTTAAACGGCTCAACCGATTTTCATAAAACATGTCTAAGAACACCCGGGCCAAACTCACCTTTAAGACAAAAAAAACTAAATTGAAATCGCTCCATCCGTTCGGGAGCTATGATGTCCCAGACAGACAGACAGACAGACACGTCAAACTTATAACACCCCTCTGTTTTGGTCGGGGGTTAGAAATAGGACGGTGCAATGGTGCAGTGGTATTTGGGAGAGATGATGTTCGCTAATGCACGTTGACACCCGTGATCGAATCCTTGTGCGGATACATTTTTTGATTATACAAGGTAAGCATTTTTTTTATTATATTTGTAAATACGTGAAAGGTATTATTTCAGATGGTAAATAAAATATAATTATTATTTATAACTGCTTAAGATTTGTCTACGGTCTCCGAAAGTACGATCACGTATCCGAATTTCGAGCTAAACTCAAATGGTTACGGATACGCGAGCGCCGCGACCTTAGAATTTTATTTACTATTTTCTCCATCTTAAACGATCCGAACGCTCCAGAATACCTTATGAAAATTTCTAGCAGAGGCCCACTCAAAGAATCTTCGGTCGTCTAATCCACTGGCTCTTGCAACTCCGAGTCACCGCACTTCCTTTGTAGGCAATTCTTTCGCAGTAGTAGCTGTAAGACTATGGAACTCTCTGCCGCTGGACATTAGAAAAAATAATAACAAGCAGAGTTTTAAGCTGGCGGCTCGCAAACATCTAGCTAACCGTAATTAGCTACTAAAATGTTCACAAGGCTTGTAATTAGGTATTGCATGTACTACAATTCTATTCTCAGTGTCATATTTATGTATTGTTTATGGAAGGTATATCTGTATAAATTGATATATAAATATTGCTTATGCATATATATATATATTTATTTATTAATACTATATCATTTTATATGTATATATAAATATTTTTAAATAAGGTTTATACTGATATTGCCTAATTTATTTTCTTGCACGCCCAGGATGACTGGTAGAGAATGCTTTCAGCATGTAGTCCTCCTCTGTACATTGTGTTTTGTGCACAAAGTATAAATAAATAAATTTATTACCTTATTTTATTTTTCGATTCAATATAAAGATTACACAGCAGCATAAAATAAATAAGAATATTAATGATATTATATTGTATGATTTAAATAAGGAGACATAATTTAATCACTTGCCTGAATATACCGACGCTGGAAATTTGAAATGTCGTAGGGGACACTTTGTCGTAAGGGACAAATACTTACGCTGCTCATATTCGCTTATAAGTTGCCTTAATTTAATTTACGTTTTAGATATTTAAACTGAGCTTTATCTATAGATTTAGAAGCGCTCAATTTCCTTGCTACGTCCGGTTTCATGGGCAACCTAACTTTATCACGTATGCAGTCTACACGCGTTGTGATTACATGGCTATTACCCTGCTCATAGTTATTAATATCCTGATTAATATTTTGCCGAGATAATGATGGTGATAAATTTGTAAAAAAGTGTGTGTGTGTGTGTCAGCTACGACGCACGATTGGAGTTTACTACTTACGAACGATATTATGATATATGTACATCGAATAGAAATAAATCTAAATTTAAAATTTAAGAAAAACCCCCGATTCCAATTCCATAATTTCCTTAAACGTAAAACAACATAATATTATGTAATGTGGACGCGATGCGATTTCATTTGATACCCCACACTAGTATATTTGCAGATTTTCGGTTTTCCTTACCCACTCTCACCCCCATAACTTTTAAACGGCACAACCGATTCTCATGAAACATGAAAATCGGTGGTGCCATCTAAGAACACTCGCGCCAGACTCACCTTTCATACAAAAAAAACTAAATTGAAATCGCTCCATCAGTTCGGGAGCTATGGTGCCACAGACAGACAGACAGACACACAGACAGACAGACTGACTGACAGACAGACAGACAGACACGTCAAACTTATAACACCCCTCTTTTTTGGTCGGGGGTTAAAAAAGGGTACATGAACGCATCTGCTAAAATGATAAGAGAAACAAACATATATCTGTAATTATTCGGATTGTTTATTTTACTTCAATAAAGCGTATTACATAAAGTATGTTACAAAATAATAATAATAGTGTTCATAAGGGTCTCAAAAAAAATCCTAATCTTGAAAAAGTACCTTTAAAATTCATAATTTTTTTCTGGAATGGATATCATAGGTTTTAATTGTAGTTCTTCCTAAAAATGCATATATATTATTACACTAGCAACGAACAAATCTAAAATACTCGGTCGTTTCATTATATTTTGATTGTGGGAGTTGATTGAAATATGTTTTATTACCTTTGTCTCCATTAGAAGTAATTATTTCTTGAGAATTCACTGAATCACTTCAAAAACATGATTATATACCCGGCATGCAACAATACCATTGTCATTGATATCGAAAAAAATGTTTTCGTAATTATTATTTTATCGGACAAAGTTTAATCGTAAACATTCTTATAGAATGATTCTTGAGGATTACTTTGATATATTACACTATGTAAATAGGGCAAATACAACAATAATAATTGCATTCTAAAACACACGCGCGTGACTCACAATGTCAACAAACAAGTCCAAAGATAACAAATTTTTTTTTCAAAGTTTTTGTTGCCAGGTATGGTTTTATTGGATCGGAATAGTTGCAGAATTTATTTAAGCTCTATCTGGCAACAATTTCGGGCAACTCTAACGTATTTCAACGGAGAAATAGACGAAAAAGTCTAGTAGGTGAACTGGGCCACTCTGGTTGCCTGGACGTTTGACGCCATATTTTTTTACCCCACTTTAGTAGCCCGGACGTTTCAGTGGGTACCTAGGGCTTCTACTTTTGTACGGTAACAATTGTTCGTGGTTATGGCTATACTCTCTCCAATACGAATCTAGAAGGGTTAACTTCTTGACACCGTATTCCATCGTTTTACGCTCGCTACTATCTTTTTTAAATTTAACAAGGATTTTCCTAGTACTCTCTGCTAACTCGGTTTGTTGAAAGTATAGAGTTTCCATTTCGTCCTCAATTAAAGTACGTTAAGTGAAATCGGAACGCTCTAACTTGACTGCTGCTTGGCCTACGGCTGCTGCTGGATACGCCTTGGCTGCTGCTCGCTGCTGCTGTGTTTGCGGCGCTAGCCCACTGCTACTGCTGCTGGAGTCGCGAGCGGCTCGCTCACTGCTGCTGCTGTCCTGGGCGGGTAGCTCGCCGCGTCAGGTGATGCTGCGTGGCTGTTCAACTAGCTCGCTGCTAAGCTAGTATCACTGTTTTCCACAGGATGCTGGTACGCCCGAGAAGTTACCGACACGAAATTGATGGATACGTTACGATTATCGCGTCATAAATTCTCAAACGGTCGCAGGATTCGCTCGGTACAAGGTAATAACCGTGCGACCGTGCGTTTATCGACCTCCGATTGCGGATCAGGCAACCTTCGAATCTACCATGGAGGATGCCTTACTGAAAATATTTACTTGTAATAAAACTATTATTGTATGTGGAGACTTTAACATTGATATCATTAGTAATCCTCTTGCAGACAGACTAATTAATTTATTTAAATGTTTTAATATGAGAAATAATTTTCATGACCCCACGCGCGTAACATCAACTACTGCAACATGCATAGATAACATGTTCTCCTCTCAGTCACCAACAGTAAAATCAGTAGTTAAACATTTTAATTCAGACCACTATGGTCAGAGTATTAAGTTTTCTTTAGAAAGAGGTCATAATAAGTTATTAGAATTTACATACAGACTCATAACTAATGAACGTATTTTAGCTTTTCAAAGTAGAGTAGAACAAAGACTTTTAACATTAGGGTGATGACCCTAATGAATTGTTTATGTTTTTATCAGAAACAATAGCAAGGGAAAATAACGAAGTATTTACAAAGAAAACTTGCAAAATTAAAGAAAAAGTAGGATTCACAGATTGGGCTACGCCGGGTATTTATAAAAGTAGAAATAAGTTATATGATCTGTATTCGGAAAGAGAATCTAAACTAAATGATGATGAATTCATAACATATGTCAGAAATTACGGAAAATTGTTTAAACAAGTATGCAACATAGCAAAATCAAATTTTCACAAGAATAAAATAATTAACTCTTCAAATAAAGTTAAAGCCACTTGGAAGCTTATCAATAATGAGACTGGCAAATCAGTACCCCGTAGTAAACAGATTAAGTTAAAAATTAATGATAATATCTTAGTCAAAGACATTGACATTGCCAATGCTTTTGAAAGTTTTTTCTGTAACATACCGAAAACTATAACTCAGTCATTAAACTCATCTACATCTAAGGCTGTGGAACTATTAGAGGCATCCGTAGATGCATGTGCTGAAGTCTTTTACTTTACTCATGTAACTGCCGACTGCATAGTGAAAACATTCAAATCTCTCAACATCAAATACACAGAAGATCTTTGGAATATCTCAACAAAAGTGCTAGGTAATATTATTAATGATATTGCCCCTCTCCTGGCCTTCATTTTTAACAGCTGTGTCGATGTTGGTATCTTTCCGGATCTCATGAAATATGGCAAGCTTGTCCCTCTTCATAAATCTGGTACTCAATTTGATCCTGCAAATTATCGGCCTATCTCAGTTCTTCCCGTAATGAGTAAAATCTTTGAAAAAATTATTTTAACACAATTAATTAATCACTTTGATCGCAACAGACTTCTGCATAGCAATCAGTTTGGCTTCACCAAAGGTAGATCAACTACTGATGCTGGAACACTATTGATAAAGCACATTTTGGCGGCTTGGGATAGAGCGCAAAATACTATCGGCGTGTTCTGTGATCTCTCCAAGGCTTTTGATTGTGTCTGCCATGCAACACTTATAAATAAATTAAAGCATTACGGCATTCACAACAAAGCCCTTGAGCTACTACATTCCTACTTGACCGATAGAATTCAAATGGTTCAAGTAGGTAATGAAAGATCCTCAGGATCAAAAATCGAATTAGGGGTTCCACAAGGATCAATACTTGGGCCTTTTTTGTTTTTAGTATATGTAAATGATCTCCCGTATTTTGCTAAAGACCTTTGTGACATAGTCTTATTTGCTGATGATACTTCTTTATTATTTAAAGTTGATAGGAATAAAATTAATTTTGACGATGTAAATAACTCACTGTCACTAGTACTAAATTGGTTTACGGTTAATAACTTACTGCTAAACGCAAAAAAACTAAATGTATTAAATTCAAACTCCCTAATGTTAAAGAATTTCCTACAAAAATCATATTAAACGATGAAATTCTCGAACTCGTTGACTCAACAGTGTTCCTAGGTTTACATATTGATTCTCGTCTGCAATGGAAACCCCAAATTACAAACCTTGCAGGTAGACTTAGTTCAGCCGCTTATGCAGTGCGAACAATGAGATATATCACAGATGAGGGTACAGCTAGACTGGTTTATTTTAGTTACTTTCATAGTATTATGTCATATGGTATCCTACTCTGGGGTGCTGCAGCCGATATTCAAACTATATTCGTGCTGCAAAAAAGGGCTGTACGTGCAATATATAAAATGAAACCACGTGACTCCCTCAAAGAAAAATTCAAAGAGATTAACATTCTAACTGTAATCTCACAGTACATTTTTGAGAACTTGATGTTCACCCACAAGAATAAGCACTTGTTTTTAAGAAAAAGTGACGTACATAGTATTAACACGAGAAGTAAAGAAAAATTACTAATTCCTACTTACAGACTAAAAAAACTAGGCAAATCATTTATGGGTAACTCTGTACGTTTTTATAATAAGCTTCCTCATAATGTAACAGAGCTTCCTATTAGAAAATTTAAATCATTTATTAAGAGAAGTCTAATGAAAAAAGCGTATTACTCAATAAATGATTATATAAAGGATGATGCAGCTTGGATAGATGTTGCTTAGTTCCACAGTAACAGGCTCTAATAATTCTGGTTGACCAGGACTGATATGCTCATGTTTAGCTTCCTTATATGACAAATATTTTTTTTTTTATTGTAAATGTTAAACTTATAATAGTTACCTATAAATAAGAACTCCAAAATTGTAATAACTACAAAATTGTAATAACTGATATAGGTGTGTTGTTCTATTCGCTTCTCAACTCAGTATAAAACATTGAAGCGAACTGTCAAGACAATGTTATTTCCTTGATATTTGTTATTTAAGCAATTTAGTTTTATTAATTTTAAGTTGACCTGTCCATGTAGGCTATGTGCTTCTAAGGAAATAAACGTTTTGACTTTGACTTTGACTTTGACTTTGACCTACATAAGGCAAATCGATGGTGCTGCTGAGGTGTTCGAAATGAATCGAACACCAATTATGAGGTCCGACTGACAATTGTTGAACCTTCCCTCGCCAGTCGACCACGCGACGACTGGAAATTTGATGACCCATCCGTCACCACTGGCGACAAATGATTGGTGAGGTTGTTACAACTGGGAATAAGCCTGTATCACTTAATCCTGTCTGCATTAAAAGCCTGCCTAAAAAATTAGCAAAGGCTGCAGAGCGGGAATGCGATTGACGGAAGTAGTAGCAGACCTAAAACAGCCATACAGCTACAGCCATACAGATACAGCCGCATTAACAGATAATCCACGATACGGACACTATAGTAAATAAGATTTAGATTAGTCTGTAAGGTATATGTTGGTATGGGCCTGAGATGCCTGAATTAAATGATTATTATTATTATTTACAACTATGCTACTATTCCAAAAAGAAAAAATTACAACTGCTGTAAGATCTTTCAGGAAAAAAAAACGAATTAAAAACGTGAGTACAGCTTTGTTTTCTATTTCGTAATATTAAATATTATACTTACGTAAAAAAACAAATATCCAAAAAAAAAGTGTGTGTGTGTCAGCTACGACGCGCGATTGGAGTTTACTCCTTACGAACAATAATTATGATATATATCGAATAGAAAAAAAGGGTAAATGAACGCATCTGCTAAAATGATAAGAGAAACAAACATATATCTGTAATTATTCGGATTATTTATATTACTTCGATAAAGCGTATTACATAAAGTATGTTACAAAATAATATAAATAAAATACAGTGAGACTACGAAGTATCGCGCAAAGAGGAGACCCCGAGAATGAGATACGCTGCGTAATGTATTCCATCTCATTCTTTTACACGTTCAATCCTACAGATATATATGCTTGTCTCTTTCTACGTAACGCCTCAACTTTTCGTGTTACACTTCATTTTACTTCTCATAAAATTTCCGTACCGGGTCTTATAACTCAAATCGTTTCTTAAGGAGTAAACTCCAAAAATATGAAATATAAAAACTATTGCTTCTAATATAGGTAATAAAAATAATAAACAAAAATTAAACAAAAAACTTTGAAGTTAAAAAGTTGTCTTATTAGAATCGGTATTGAATCAAACTAGTAGTTACATGAGCACTTAAATTTACTGGGTTCGGAGGTCGGCTGGCAGGCGCGGTAGCCGCCGCAGCCGGGCTGCTGGCAGGCCGTGCGGCAGCCGACGCCGCAGGTCCTGCGCCCGTTGAAGACCACCCCGGACCCCAAGCACCAGCTCGCCTGCGCCGGCGCCAGGCCCGCCAGCAGCGCCACCAGCGCCAGCACCAACAGCGTAGCCTTCATCTCTACCGTGTTCCTTGGACGAGTGATACTTCAAGTCGAGCTCGGAGCGTCTGATGGGGAACCTCGGAACTCGGAACTTTTATACATAACCGACCTTCGCGCGGCCTTGCTTGCTTATGATAACATTTATCTGCGTGTTTTTATTCGTTTATTCGTATCTAACCTATTTCTAATGCCAAGAGTTTAAGACAAGGCCGCTGTACCGATGTATAACGACCTACTTAAAAAAGTGGGAATTCTGATAGCCCGTCCGAAGGAGTAGGAGTATCCATTTAATAATAAAGTGCCAAGAAGGTTCCGGAGTAGTGGCCTGGCATGTATCCATTCAGTTCATTTTGCTGGACAGCAATTTGCGTAGCCTTTGATTTGTTTGCAGCCTGTTTAATGAAGAATTCAATTTGTGACTTTTGAGCAATTGACTCAAAAGTCACAAAATGAATTCTTCATTAAACAGGCTGCAAACAAATCAAAGGCTACGTGGCAGATAATAAATCATAAAAAGGGGCAATCAGATGATGATATAGAGTTAGAGAAAATAGCTGCAATGTTGACCAGTTTTCTTACGCACGTACCAGCCAGGTGTCATTCTATTTATGTGTGGGTGTCAAACCCATCATAACGCAGGACACTATAAAAAATATTGACACATTAAAGAATACGAATAGTGTAGGTTTTGACAACATAGTGACAAAAATTATCAAAGATGTAGCACCTATTTTGAGTTATATTATTAGCCCCCGACCAAAAAAGAGGGGTGTCATAAGTTTGACGTGTCTGTCTGTCTGTCTGGGATATCATTACTCCCGAACGAATAGAGCGAGTTCAATCTAGTTATTTTTTGAATGAAAGGTGAGTTTGTCCCGGGTGTTCTTAGACATGTTTCGAAAATCTGCAAATATACTAGTGTGGGGTATCAAATGAAAGCGTATCGCGTCCACATTACATAATATTTGTTGTTTTACATTTAAGGAAATTATTGGCATTGAAATCGGGGGTTTTTCTTAAATTTTAAATTTAGATTTATTATCTAATAATTGTCTTTTTCCAAGTAATCGTAAAGTAACTATTATTAAACCTCTACACAAAAAGTGATCTAAAAATGACATGAATAATTAAATTATTTTCAAATTATTTTTATATTTCAAAAATGTTTGAAAAAGCCATAATATGAAACTATATAATTATTTTGAAGCTAATAACATTTTTAGTAACCCTCAATATTACTTTCGTCGAGGACGATCTATAAATAAACACATGCACATAACTTAAATATTAATTTGACTAAAACCTATCTAATGAATTTTCAACAACGAAATAATAATAATCTTGACATTGGTATAAACTATTTAGGCACATTGCAGAAATTGAATTAACATAATTTTAAGGTTTAACAATTGATAATAAACTGAACTGGAAACTTCATGTAGACAATGTTAGCTAAAGAGTTATACAGTTTTCTTACGCTGTATATAAACTTAGCAGTGTAGCAAATCTTGCCACCTTACTCACGGCTTATCATAGTTATATGACGTCCGTACTTCGTTATGCAATTATTTTAAAGCAACTCAACAGATTACCTTAAAGCTTTTTAAGCCGAAAAACGATGCATAAGAGCAATCTGCGAATTGAAAAGAAGAGACTCTTGTAATTCTCATGTGACTCTTGTACATTTCCAGCATTGTACATTTACGAAGCGGCTGTTTTGTCAAGAACAATCTTAACTCATTTGACTCTTTTTCTAGTGGTAGCCGACTGCAGGGTAGATTGCGTATGGTAAAACCAAAACAAAACTTTTGCGTACAAGTATGTTTTGCATGGTGCCAAAAATATTTAATAAACCTCTTTCTGTTCGAAACTTAGAATTTGAATCAATTTAGAGACAAATTAAGCGAGAGTTTGATTGAAAAGGCATATTATTCTGTAAATGACTTTGTAAACGATAATGAAATAAGAAAATATTAATGTACTTAAATTGTATTATTGTTCATTCTGATTTGTACTTGATTTAATTTGGTTCGGTTTAATTTAGTTTAATTCGTTATATTATTTAATTGAGTTTAATTCGTTATTTTATTTAATTTAGTTTGATTTGATTTAATTAGACTAGATTTAATTTAATTTGTTTTATGTTGATTTTATTTGGTTTGATTTAGTTTAATTTAATATTAATAATTGGACTATCTTTTTTTTTAATTTGATATTTTTAGTAAAAACAAAGGTTTTTTTTTATATAAACATATCCATTGAAACCATTTTTTAACACAGAAAATGTGTAGTATATAATACTGTACATGCAACAAACACTTACTTCTTAGGGGATTTAGAAATGTCCAGCATACTACCCACCCCTTATCTCAAAAACTACTGATAAGAGTTTTTTTTAGTACTATTTCCGCCTTTAGCTATCCCTTAGCACCCCCAAAATAAATAGAGACACATTAAAAAGTGGTTCGGGCTAATTAATGGTTAAGTAGTCCTGACATCTGACAGTATCACAGTATGGAAATCTTCCAAACAATATACAACTTATGATTTTTATTTATGATATTTTTTTCCCCCTTTCGATAAATCACATTTCAGTGGGTCTTATAGCTCTGGGGCATAAGGGCAGTGCCAAGTAAGTCGGTCAGACCGGTTCCAATAATATTAGATATACATAATCCCGGATAGGTATATAGCTCGCCTCATAGGCGTGAGATAAGAGGCCAGCGGCTCTCAACCCGCTCCGCAGAGCTGCGGGCATTGAATACAACAACAAGTTCACTATACGTTTGTTTGCTTTAGTATTTCGTTCCGTACGTATATATGGCTTATATAATTCGATTATTATAACGCTACAGTGAGAGGTATCCAGTCAGACAACAACCACCTGCTTGTAGGTAGTAGTTTAACATGAAAGATGATGGTTTAAATTATTAAGAATTTCCTTGTCCGTAACATTCTCATGTTTCGTATTAGATGCATAAGGGTGTTTTTTTCTATTATTCGTAAAATAAAATTTGCCGGTATCGTGCTAGAAATGGGTACATTTTTTTATATGCACAAACAAGACGATGTCTTATCGTCTTGTTTGTGTCTTTTGCTGTATTTTCTGCGAGTGAATTATAGTATATAATACTTATTATAAGAATTGAACGAAATGGAGTGTACAATTTTACCTTTTATTAATAAATAAACCATGACTGACTAACTAGTTCTTGTTTGTTAAATTCTGCGTATTTAGTAAACGCCTTCACTATTGTAGCAAGTAGCGCTAAGCTTGAGAGCCGCTGGCCTTATACAGTTGTTTTGTAGGATGTCACACGCTGACCCATAATATGATGCCGAGTTGGGCGACGGCTCTCGAGCGTACCCTGCTATCGGCGCGACACGAGGCGGCGGGTCACCAGAGTAGGTGCAGATGCTGATAACATTCTCAGAAAAATATTTATTTGAAAACAAGCTTTAACTAGGTACCACCAAAATAAACACGTAACGTCATACTTCACGATTTTTTAGCACTTTCTCCGTGGTTTTTGTTATGTATAACAAAAAATCTATGCATGTATATTATATTAAGTACATATATCTGATGTCTAGTAACGCAGGCTTAGAGCTTACCACGGGGCTAGTTAAGTGGTAGTAGAAAATATTTTTTTTAATCTTGAATAATAGGGAAATTATTTGTCTTTAAACAAACGCAATTATCGTGGGAATCCTAGACGGTGGCTCACACGGAACTTTAAAAACAAATAAAAACTCACAGTATGTAGGTACCTACGTAATAATTAGTAAATGATTTCAGATTTACTTATTTCACCTTATTAGAACAATAGCAACCATTGTTCTAATACTATAATACTAGGTAAGTCATTTTATAATTTTTTTCTTATTTATATTATACATAAACAAATTACAAAAAAATCAGATGTCAATAAATTAAATATATTTTCCAAATAAATGAGTTCAATGTTAATAAATAGACTTAATCATGAGATAAATTATCAATAGACACATATGAAAAAGTAATATCGGTATTTATCAGAATTTTAACAATAAAATTTTTATTTAATTTACTTAGACTAAAATAATTACTTTAATGTCATTATTAATTCAGGTTTACGTTTTAAAGGGTTAATTGATGGTTTACATTCACCTGATCATCTTGCAAAAATGAGTATTCGGTCAGGTTAAAACTCATGGGTTCACTCATGAATTCGTTTAGGCTCTAAAAGTGATTAACTTCAAAGAAATATTTGATTTTTTGTTTAAACTTGGATAGAGTTTCTAGGTTTGATAAAGCTAGAGGCAGTTTGTTAAACATTAACATTTTAGTATATTCTCCCTGTTTTTGTACTTTTCTTAGTCTAATTTAAGGTTTATGTAGTTTATCTTTATTCTAAGATTACAGGTGTGCATGTCCTTATTTTTCAGATTTGGGTTCTTTTGTATTTCTCCTCTACATAAATGAGCTCCCAACGTAACAAAGCATCAAACCACCTTGTGTGCAGATGACACTGCCATAATAGTAAAGATAAATAAATAAATAAACATTTCTGGACAATCCACACAAGCGCAGCCAGCCGCGCCCCGCCGCCGCGCCGTGGGCGCCCCGCTTGTGGTACAGGTATTACACATCTGATATCACTACATAGTATAAAACAAAGTCGCTTTCTCTGTCCCTATGTCCCTTTGTATGCTTTAATCTTTAAAACTACGCAACGGATTTTGATGCGGTTTTTAATAGATAGAGTGATTCAAGAGGAAGGTTTATATGTATTATAACATCCATTAAATAGTGGAGAAGTACTGTTATTTTTGAGGTTTCTAATGTGATGTCGTAAATAATTACATTTTTTCCGCTTACATTGCAAACGCAGGCTGCTGAACCCTACGAGTTTTATCAAAATAATGTAGTAAGTATTGAACACATTGAAAAGGTCTGTCCGTGATGGTGCTCGTATATGTCTATCTTTTATGGATAACCCACAATAACTTCTTTTTGTCATTTACTTTTTACGACAAATAATGGCTAATTTTCGAAGCGATTATAACCAATACAGCATTAAACCTTAACCAATAAAATACCTTGAATACATTGTTCATTTAATATAGATCTATATGGCCCGTTACACCGTATGATTTAAGTGAATATTGTCGAAATATTACAGATTTTAAAATTGCGGGCCGTAGCGTTTGCGGTGCGGCAACAGCGTGCCTATAAATAGCGCGTCTGAGGCCGCGGTTTACTCAAAACTACTGGATCGATTTTAATCACATAGGCTATATATTTTATACCCGTGCGAAGCCGGAGCTGTTTTTATAAACAACGTTCACAGTTTTTCTGTAGTGTATTTAGTATCAGCATTGCACCCGTGCGAAGCCGGGGCGGGTCGCTAGTACTTAATACCATATTCATACATAGATATTTTTGTTAATAATATTAAACGCCCAGACTAAGGAGAAAGTCCTTGCAGAACATACAAACACTTAACCCCTCGGCGGGAAAAAGACGATCCCAATCAATATCTGAAAACTGGACTTGGACATTTCCATTGCGGAGGAAGGCACATGTTTCCTAAGTTCGCGACAAATTGGACAAGTTTGTGGCAGGGCGGGCCCGCGCGGGCGCCGCGTGCAGGAGCACATAGTCGTGCTCAACTCAACAACTTATAATTTAATTTTGATAACAATAGACACAATGCTGAACGTGGTGCGGTAATGCTGCGAATGAGACGACGAGGTTGACCAAAGACTGATTATGTTCCTCCAGCCACAAGTACAACAGAATAATTTGATAAATACTGAAACTACCGGCAAGCAACTTATATTCATATACGACATCTTTCTTCTTACATTTATAAAGATTTTATTATTTTTTTTCACACAAGATACTCCAGATGACAAGTAGTACAAATAAATATACCATATCTGTAGTCAATAATGAATAAAATGCACTGCAAACCAGTGTAAACTCTTATTTTACCTACGTACAGTTGAATATGCTTACATTTTATTTTACTTAAATACTTAATTAAATACTTGCTATGGATCCCTATATATACATAATACATACATATGTATTATGTATATATAGGGATCCATAGCAAGTCTGCCTACACCAAATAAAGTAAGTAACACGCTGACCCGAACGCAAAAATAGACATTTGTTTTGATCGTGTTGTGGTCTATTCAATTTTCGGTAAATCCATTTTTTATTATGTTATTTGTTTTACTTGACTAAGTTGCTGACTAGAAACACAGTATTAGGATTACCTAATACTACAATACAATTTTGGATTCTTACTTGCCTAATGGCAATCCAAAATTGTATTGTTATTATTTGAATTGGCCTAAGCAATTGTTCTAATAATTTTACGTTGACCATATTTTACCAGTTTATGGATCCCTTTTCAAGGTCAGCTTACGTACTTACTATTATGACTGTGACAAATGGCCTGTGTGAAAAAAAAAGTATCTACATAAATTTATCATCATCATTGTGCAAAAATGTATGGGAGATGCCCAAACTCTATCGAAATGAATTCATTAAAATATTAAGTTTAACCAAACACTTCTGTATTTCATAGTACTAAGCAGAACAATTTTCGATACAAATTTCAACCTTATGGACGCAGTGTACCACCACTGGATGAATGTATGAGATTTAAAATTAATATGTAATTTAGGCAAGTGTACAAAAACGGGACAACTCCACACTTGTATCATTTCGGTGTATAGTATCTCCGTCGCGTAGCCTCGGCGCGTATCATGATCGCTAGTTTGGACGCAAGATGATACACGTTAATGATACATGCCGTATCCGATACGGCCCGATCCGCAATGATCGCGTATCTTGATACACCTCGTATCCGATACGCGTATCACAATCGGTGGTATGGACGTATTTTAATACTGTATCATGATACTGTATCGTGATACACCCCGAACCATCCTGTGTCGGTTTTTCCGCGATCATCAAAGGGGATACGCGTTGCATCGAACAAGTTTGGACGTGAATGCAATTGATAATAATATTATTATATTATAATAATATTTGATACAAGGATCGGAAGAAAAAAAAGTGTGTGTGTGTCAGCTACCTACGATGCACGATTGGCGTTTACTCCTTACGAACTATAATTTGATATAATATCGAATAGAAAAAAAGGGTAAATGAACGCATCTGCTAAAATGATAAGAGAAACTAACATATATCTGTAATTATTCGGATTATTTATATTACTTCAATAAAGCGTATTACATAAAGTATGTTACAAAATAATATAAATAAAATACAGCAATACCTCTTTGCGCGATACTTCGTAGTCTCAACTACGCGCAAAGAGGAGACTGTGTAATGTATTCCATCTCATTCTTTTACACGTTCAATCCTACAGATATATATGTTTGTCTCTTTCTACGTAACGCCTCAACTTTTCGTGTTACACTTTTTGATTTTACTCCTCATAAAATTTCCGTACCGGGCCTTATAACTCAAATGGTGTAAACTCCAAAAAATGAAGCGTCCATATTTGTAAAGTTAAAGTCGATACGGTGACATGATACAGTATCACATAAGTATGGACGCGTTTTTACAAGATATGCCTTAACGATACGACATGGATAAAATGAGCGTCCATATTTATGATACAGATACTCGATACGATACGCCTGATCGTGATACACCTAAATGATACAAATGTGGACCCAGCTTTAAGAGATGAGCGTTGATAAACAACTAGATTACCTTCACAATTATAGGTACCTATTATTTAAATTTTCTTAAACAAACACTCAAAATAAACACTTAAATCTACGTTTATCTACAATATAGTACCTAATATATAAATATGTAGAAGGCATGCGTAATACGAGTGCTTACCCGTTCGACCCAAGATTTTTCTACCCAATAGGTATTTTGCTCCGTTCAACCCAAAACAATAGATTCAAGTTACCCGTTCTACCCACACCTACTTATTCCTAATTTCTATTGTTTGAATTCAAATAAATGTCATAGTGAAACACTAAAGAAGCAGGGTCATTCATTACAATCATTAATTACATTAGACAAAAAATGCAGAAATTCAATAAAAATATTTCATTATTAATATTTTTTTATTGTTTAGATAATAGTCAGTTAAACATTTGTCTACTAGTCTTATAATAAAAATAATCAACGTTTAAAGAAACAAATAAAATAATAATATTATAATAAATAGTTCATCACTCTTCAGATTCAGGTTTGGTAGGTAAATATAAAGTTACTTTTCTAAGTTATCTTGGTACATAATATCAGTCATGCAAAATCTTATTTTTTTCGTGATGACATATTTTAAACACTCGGATACGGTCAGGTACACATTTTTAATTCAATAAAATATATAATAAACTAGCAGCCCGCCCCGGCGTCGCACGGGTAAAAAAAAATCCCGGTAATTTTTTAAGTTTTTTGTTGAAATTAAGTTATGTCAAAGACAATTTTATTCACAATGAAGTACTCTTAACTAACAGCATATTTATTTGAATAAAGATTAATATTATTATGTTGATACAACTTAAACAAATTATTTCGACCAAATTAGGTACCATAAAAACGGTTTTTGAGACATATACTATCGCGAACTGTTTTTTAGATCATTAAAAGAGCTATTATTCTTTAATACATATTTTTGTGTATCTTGAACCGTTTTCACGGCGCACGCAACGGAAGGCTTCAAAGATGAAATAATTTCTCCCGTTTTTTACACATTTACCACTATATCTTTGCTCCTATTGGTCGTATCGTGATGTTATATAGCCTATAGCCTTCCTCGATAACTGGACTATCCAACACAAAAAGAATTATTCAATTCGAACCAGTAGTTTCCGAGATTAGCGCGTTCAAACAAACAAACAATCAAACAAACAAACTCTTCAGCTTTATAATATTAGTATAGATTATACGTAACAATAGGTACAATTAAACTATATGAAACCTATCGATGGTATAATAGATTTAAAAATATTTTCTTGATTAACATAAATAAAAATCATCTAAATTATTCAACACACATAGATAAAACAAACACATTTAAGATACAAAAGTTGACAGTTTTTCTAAACAATGTCCCACTGAAATTTTACGTGTAGCCAAATCCATACACTACCTCAATAGATAAGAAAAACAATGGTTATCCTTACCGTTGTTGATTGCATTATCTAATGTACATACAACAAGTTCTCCTTCCTTCATTTGTCTAGGTGTTGCACGTGCACTCGTTTAAAGAGATCATAAACTATTATTACCTCCTTATTTTAGTTAAAAAATTTGTAGTTACTGTGAGTAATAATACCATCAAGATTTTTTATAAATACTAGCGGTCCGCCCTCGCTTCGCACCTAGTCTCGTCGAAATCAAAACCATTCTCAAACCCAGTTAAACACACACAAAAAATTTAATCAAAATAGGTCCAGCCGTTTAGGAGGTTTTCAATGACTAGCACACGTACAAGATTTATATGTATTAACTAGCTATACACGCCGGCGCGGCGTCGCCCGTGTTTTTGGATTATCTCGCGAGATCATATATCCAAAATCAACAACTACTAATAAATTGAAAATTAATTAAAAAAACATTGTCAAGCGGACAAAATTGTGAATCTAAACCATTCCCAGATCCCCTTGAACACACACAAAAAATTTCATCAAAATCGGTCCAGTCGTTTGAGAGAAGTTCAGTGACATACACACTCACAGAAGAATTATATATATAAAGATTTATTGTACTTTTACAAAAAAAAAATTCTACGAGAAAGGGACTCTATTTTATTTGCCAAGGTCTATTCTTTGATATTATTAAAATGACTCTAAATACTATATTTCAGAAGTTTTTGTCCTTTACGATGTAGCAATTTTGCTAGTTTTTAGACATACGCCGTCTCTTTTTATGAACGAAATTAAACATTTTGGTCGTATCAGACATTCTATTAAATAATATATCTGAATTTGTGTTCTAATTTGATAATTTACTCATAAAAATTCGCTGTAAATGTCAAAATTTTGGTTTCAAACCTTTGTGGTTCAATAAAATTAAGATATTTTCCACGTAAAAGTAAATCCCATCAAAAACAATACCTGTCAAAAAAACCAAGTCGCGCAACTTAGTTGTTCTGCGGTAAAAAGTTGTGAGATCCAAGTAAATCCAAGTCTTCAAATTTCGTCTCAAAATTCTTTAATGTTTTATATAAATATATTAGAGACCTAGAGAGGGCGCCACAGTGCCACTGTTTACACTAGCTTCGTATTAACTTATCGAATAAAATATAAATACAGTGATACTAAATGAAAAAGTTTAATTACTAGTTGTGCCCAATGGTCAATATCTTGCACAATCGTTATCTTCCCAATCTAACGAGAACTGCGATCAAACTATTGCAAGTGAATACTGGCGACAGAGAAGGAGAAATATACGACCAGAACTAATTTTGCTGAGTAAATGTGAGTAAAACATTTTATCACTCACCACAACCAGCTGGTATCAGTTAATATCGTACCACATATAAACTCCAGATCATCAAAAATACGAGTTAAATATTAAATAAACCGTTAACAAAGAACTAACACGGTGACTAATACTACAACATTTGAAACTTGACAATGTAAACATAGATGAGGTGTCCAATCAGCTGGCTCTATACAGTTACTCACTAACGCCATCTCACAAGAACTGTATGTACCAGCTCGATACTAATTAATAATTATTACAAGCGCCATCTATCGTAATCCGTACGAACTAGCTTGATATCCGATCACCACGAAAGCGATCTGGTTCAATAGTATCAGAGACAGCGCTCTAACCTAAAATGTCAAGGAGGTCGCTTAAAGTTACCCCGAGCAGCCGCAAGATGGCAATACTGGTAGATTGCCATAAATGTAAAAAATCTGTTGACGAAAGAAATACGATTTTATGCTCAGAATGCCATAATAAATATGAATTCGAATGCGGTGGCTTACCAGATAAAGTATACAGATTAATGGAAGCTGACTCGAAACTGAAATGGAAATGCAAGTTTTGTATACAAAAACCAAAAATTTTGCTTACTGACACCGAGCAAACAAATATTACGTTGAGAAAAAAACCCACTTCTCCAAATCTGGATGATAGCAGGGAGTCCTTTCTCTATTCTACTCCTACAAGCACAATATCTCAGATGGATGATTCGCATATCCTAAAGGTTATTGATACGTCTTGCGATTCTCCGACAGCGCTTTCGTGAAGCGTAGATAATACTTTATCCGAATCTATCTCAGCACAGGAAATGAAAGACACCTAATATGCAGGCTATCCTCGCAGCTGGCCAGCACCCAAGCTGAGCTGGAAAATACAATACTCGACAATAACGAACTGCACCGACAATTAAATAAGCTTTCAAAGGAAAATACGTTATTAAAGACCTTATGTCAAACACCGCTTCCGGACAACATACCTGGAAATAAGAATAGCAAGTCAAGGAGATGTTCAGTACATTATCCTGAAACAAGTAAAACACCATTTACGCCGCCCAGACCTCAATCTTTGACCAAGAATAGACCAGAAACTAACAACAACTCGGTATTACTGTCTCTTCAATCCCGATTAATAGAGTTGGGGCATAAACTTCAAAAGGCCGAGACTGAAATATCAAGCCTCACTAATAAATTACGCTTGTTTAAAGAATCGAAGTGCGTGGCCTTTGACAAAAAGGCAGAAACATGTCTACAAAATGACTCATCGAGAATTCTTATTCTGGGAACACAACAATGCACCAACATATCATCAGCGCTGATACGGTCCAGGTACCAAACTAAATATTGTAATTATGATATTCAAGCGCAAATAAAACCCCATGCTCTTAGTTGTGATGTCCTGAAAAATTATGAAAACTTATAATTTGGGAAAAATGACAAACTTGTAATATGTGTAGGGGAAAATGATTATGACATGAACATTTTCTCATCGCAATTAAGAAAACTTTTTAATAAATTTATTAATAATAGTATAATTGTGCTTAACATTTTTAGAAATAATTATTTAAACATTGACGAATTAAATTGTAATATTAAAAGCATAAATGTGACAAATATAAAAACTGTCATTTTGTTCAGTGTAAGTCGAATAATTTGTATGACATTTGTAAATCATCTTCTTAATATATATAAATCTCGTGTTACAATGTTTGTCCTCAATGGACTCCTAAACCACTTAACCGATTATAATAAAATTCGCACACCATCTGCAGTTCGATCCAACTTGAGAGATAGGATGGTTTTTACGGCGAGAAAAATTCGAATAATTTCCATGAAAATTTTATTTTAGAGTCACTGTATGTACCGAATAGCCTTGCGCAGAATGTGTCACTGAAATGAAAAGTTATGTACATATCTTTTCATTAGAGTGAACTATATCTATCTTCTAGCTCAGTAGTTCACTTGCTCAACAGTATCAAATGTTGTTGTCGTTCGGTTTTCTTTCACTAGTTCATCAAGAGATATTGAATAGGATATAAAATAACAGTTCAATCAATCATCTTATCTCAGCTAATGCGATGAGTTAAGACACGAGTTTGTTTAAAAATGAATAGATATGTACCTAAATATAGTTGGTAGTATAGTAATTCATTATTTATATTTAAATTAATCGAATATTTACTATTGCAGATTCATGAGTTTTTTACATACGTATACTGGCTTATAAAAAAAGTAACGTGAAAAAACTTAGTAAAGTTATGTATAGATAGGTACCTATACAGTTTTTTCACAAAAACGTAGAAGAAAACAATGCTGAGGTTCGCGCGTAATTACTTCCAAACTGTTTATATGTATTTTGCAAAATTTAGGCAGATACTTTAGTGTTATTATTATTACTCTAATGAAAGAGATAGTAATAGTGTAAACTGATAAAAATATGCCAAAGTGTTCTTTAACATTAAGACATAAGGCTCAAATAATGACGTTCAAACTAGTTGCTTAATTTTACGTAAAAACATTGCTTCTAACGCGGTTTGTTTAAAATCTCCTTTCTTGAATAACACGCATTGTATTTGCAACAAACTTCGACTTAACGAAGAACGACGAAGTCTTTCACGATCATAAACGAACGTAACCGAGTGAAAAAGACAATCACTTCAGTACTCACAACAGAGCGTGACATCATAATCTATCCGCATGGGCTATCTTTCATTCGTCCCGATGAAGACAAGACAACTGAGCTAAAAGAGTTAGTGAGCTAGTTGAATTGTAAGTGAACTAGAGAGAGAAGGAAGGAACACAACTGAAGTATATCTTTTGAAGGATTCATTCGTGAACTACACATGTCAGTACCGAAGCTTCTTTCGGCGGGGTTTGGATTTCCTCGGTGTCTCTCCATATCGCCAGGAGCTCGGCCTGATATACAGTACAGTGTGACGACAGGTTTAATTTGATGTTTTTTGTTTCGGCCTGATTTTTCCATACTGAGAGGGCTCCAACTTTTTCTTCTATTTTGCTGCCGTCTGTGAATATTTGGACTAGTTCGTTATTCTGGCGGTCGAGCTGTTCTTGTTCTGCTATTTTTCCGACTTCCAGGCTTATATGTTGGGATGGATGTTCTCCTTGAGCGTACGGGATTAGGTGTTCCACCTCTCTGTCTCCTAGAGCCGGCCGGAATTTCCCTCTCTTCGCTTCATACAAGGCAGCTGCCTCCAGTATGCGCAAGTCCAGAGGGAGAATTCCAGTAATGATGAGCGCTAGGGATGAGTCGTCGACTTCTTTTCAGTCGACAAAACGAGACCAGTTTATCGTACACGATAAACTGTTTATAAAACAGTCTAATTTTCGACTGGTTTATTTATGCCTTTATTCGTTTAGGACATTAACGTCGATTCACCGATTGGTTGGTAAACGACGACTAGAATAAACTGTTTAATTATATAAGACATAATCTGTGTAGTGTGTAGGTATCTGTGTGAGTGCCTGTGGCGTGACAAAAGGTCAGATTTTGATGTGGTTTTTTTCTTATGTTTTATTTTTGTTGATTTAGTTCGAATAAAATGAACTTCCCTTCATACTTTTTCCAGGTAGGACTGGCAGGCTTCATAATAATAATCATTTTTTATGATTAAATATAAATTATTTAATTCATTGATTAAATATAGATTATTATTTAATAATAATAATCTATATTTAATCGATAAATGTTTAATTTTTATGTTTATTTTTAAGTTTTGTGTATTTTGAATTTTTATATGGATTGAATGTTATCTGAAATAAACGAATAATAATAATAATAATAAAGTTATTTTAAATAAGAAATTTTGTAGTAGGTACAAAATAATAAAGTAACAAAATTCAAAAACCTGCTTGCCTACTAACAATAATACATTGTCATGCAGATGTCTGTTCTGGGTACGGATGGATTTAATAATTTCGTCATCGGTGTTTGACTGCAGCACTCCGTAGAGGATGACAAGAGGGTCTTTGTTCTTGACATCCTCCACTTGCAGCTGGCCCTCTCTCGCCACTATTCTTTCCTTCACCTTTTTAAGTTCCTCCTCGTTTTTACATCCTACTATTATCTTCCTTTCTTATTTTATCAATTTTTGCTTCTTCTTCCTTTGCGTTAACTACTTTTCTTATTCTTTTGAAAACTTGATCCCCTGTTTCTTGATCATCTTTCGAGGAGACAATAATCGAGTGCATGGCGGAATTTTCTGAAGATTTTAAAAATCCCACATTAACACTTGCGTAACTTTTCTTTTCCAAAGTATCTCTTAATAATTCCATCTTTAAGTTGTTCTCCTGTATGAGTTCGGTGTGCTTGGCTATCATTTCTTCCAGGTGTTGTATGTTTGGTGTCGCTTGTTTCTCTTCTTTGGCATTATTTAAGTTATTTTCATTTCCTGTTTTACTGCTTGAAATTGGGGTACGACCTCCTTTTACTGCATCTGCTTCCTTCACCAGTTGGTAGAGTCGGTCCATTGCTTCAAGCACGCCGTCCTTTATTGATGCTTTTAAGTTGCGGGAGCTATTGATGTGTAATTTTCCTCTTACAAGACAGGCCTTTGCTTCAGCTACTCTGTCAATTCTCTTACTGCTATCAGTGATAGTACGAGCGAGATGTAGCCACAGCATTCGATACTTGTTTTATACTTGAAACAGTTGGTTCAAATCTGGGGGCACGGCAGTGCCCCCACCAAGTCGAGCAAAAAAGCGGCACGGCCGTACCATCCTTTTCTCGAAGCAATTCAGGCCATTTTCAACCTCCTGTAACTTCGTTGTGGATAAAACTAGAAGACTGAAATTTTCAGTAACCATGCAGGATTGTAAAGACACGGTATATTTCAAATTTCATTCAATTTGAACCAGTATTTTAAGAATTATAACGGGTCAAATATTGTAATTTTGTCACTCACTGACTGACTGACTGACTGACTGACTTACCGATCATCAAAATTCTAAGGCACTTCTAGCAGACCTAGAAGCTTCAAATTTGGAATGTAAGTAGTGTTTGGTGTATGAATCAAGGAAAAACTAAAAATCTAGACAAAAACCGGTATAGAGGGCGCTGTCGTGCCTTTTCTCGAAGCCATTCAGGCCATTTTCGACCCCCTGTAACTTCGTTGTGGATAAAACTAGAAGACTGAAATTTTCAGTAACTATGCAGGCATTGTAAAGACACGGTATATTTCAAATTTCATTCAATTTGAACCAGTATTTTAAGAATTATAACGGGTCAAATTTCTTAATTTTGCCACTCATGGACTCACCGATCATCAAAATTCTAAGGCACTTCTAGCAGACCTAGAAGCTTCAAATTTGGAATATAAGTAGTGTTTGGTGTATGAATCAAGGAAAAACTAAAAAATCTAGAAAAGACCGGTATAGAGGGCGCTGTCGCAACGCCACGTACATACGAAATATGTACTAAAGTAATAACAATGCGAAATATAAATAAATCCAATCTAGACCGGCAAAAAGAAAATTATATGGACATATAAACAATAAGTAGAAGGTACCGAAAAGGAAAAAAGTAGAACTGTCTACAAAATACAAAAAGAAATGAGATCCCATCAAAAACAATACTTGTCAAAAAACCAAGTCGCGCAACTCAGTTGTTCTGCGGTAAAAATTTGTGAGATCCAAGTAAATCCAAGTCTTCAAATTTCGTCTCAAAATTATTTAATGTTTTATATAAATATATTGAGGCTTGGCCATCATGGTTTTTTTGACAAGTATTGTTTTTGATGGGATAATGCTTACGGGCGTAGAACAAAACAATTTATTGTACCAAGATTAATAAATAATTAGCCTAAAAATCTAAGGGATAAGTTATCATGCACAAATATTAAATATAAATTAAAACAACACTTTCTACAGTTAAATACAATTATATAAAATAATACATATGTTACAAAGTTATACCATAAAAGTTTTAATTATTTCGAAGGAATGTATTATGCACATGTTCTGGTTCACTCTGTCAGCACGCCAACATCACCTGATCGGTGGTTGCTTTGTTATCGCTCGGCCGCTCGGCCGGCTCAGGTGACAATGGTATGCGGCGGCGGCAGGGCATGTTGTGTTATCAATGCGCTTGAATAGCGAATTATATTTTAAGTAGTAATAGGGTTAGAAGGTACCATAATTTGTAATTTTTATATATTTTTTTAAATCATGTAGTTTATCTTTCATTTTTGTTAAGTTTTCGAGGAATGGTAATGTCATTCTATACAAACCCCTAAGGGTTTTCAGAATGTATTTTTATAATTTCTGTTAATGTAAACTTTTTTTTAATAAATAAATAAAATAATAAATTGCCGGTTTTGGGTAAGTTTGGTGTCACGCTCTTTGGAGGAGTCATACTATTTCTAACTTGAGATTTGCCGGCTTCGATTTCCGCTATGCTCCTCCTAACGCTAGGTGTTTCTTTGGAATAGCTCGCCTTGTTTGAGAAATCAGATGGTTAGGTTAGGTTAGGTTTTTTTTTTTAAATATGTCTTCCATGTTTTCCTCTGACATATGTCAGAGACCTTTTTTATGCTTTATTTTATTTTATTTTTTTTGCTTATTAAGGTATCTCTTTATCTTGATTATTTTTTAATGTTTCGTTTTATCATTTCATATTGTTCTTCAAAATATATATTTTTTGCGACTATAATTTGAGATTTAAAATATCCTATCTCTCAAGTTGGATCGAACTGCACATGGTGTGCGAATTTTATTATAATCGGTTAAGTGGTTTAGGAGTACATTGAGGACAAACATTGTGACACGAGATTTATATATATTAAGATAACGTTTTATTTACAACTAGCTGTGCCCTGCGGTTCTACCCGCGTTATAATGGATGAAGTACTCTTAACCAACAACATATTTATTTGAATAAAGATTAATATTATTATGTTGATACAACTTAAACAAATTATTTCGACCAAATTAGGTACCATAAAAACGGTTTTTGTGAGTTAATCTTAAAAGATAGACATTACTATCGCGGACTGTTTTTTAGATCATTAAAAGAGCTATTATTCTTTACTACATATTTTTTGTGTATCTTGAACCGTTTTCACGGCGCACGCAACGGAAGGCTTCAAAGATGAACAATTTCTCCCGTTTTTTACACATTTACCACTATATCTTTGCTCCTATTGGTCGTAGCGTGATGTTATATAGCCTATAGCCTTCCTCGATAACTGGACTATCCAACACAAAAAGAATTATTCAATTCGAACCAGTAGTTTCGGAGATTAGCGCGTTCAAACAAACAAACAAACAAACAAACAAACAAACTCTTCAGCTTTATAATATTAGTATAGATATGTCAACAAATCTTATTATGCTTTCGAACAAACATGAAAACCAAATCTCAAACTCAAACTCACTTTTCAGCTCAAAATAATATCATTTTTAACTTATCAGAACTTACCGTTTCGCGATTTTACTATATTATAATTTTATGAAGATAACACTAATTGCATGTATCAAAACAATAAACGTAATAATTATATAAAAATACTAGCGGCCCGCCCCGGCGTCGCACGGGTAAAAAAAGTTCCCGGCAATTTTTCCTTATTTGTACATATTTATTACATTTTAAAACCAAAATCAGCTCAATCGTCCCAGCCGTTCTCTAGAGTTTTAATCTGACTTACGATTCATTTTTATTTATATAGAATATAGATAATCTCCGCTATTTCACGGACGCTTTTAACAAAAAAATAAAAATTAATAAATTAATAATGAAGTACTTCAAACTCATGTCAGAAAAAAAAGATTGAAAACTATTCTTCTGCTTCTTTTAATAGATGGCGTCCGTGACTGGCATTGAAAACTATGTTGAATATTGAACTTTCGAGACATAGACAATAAATAGCTATAATATAGTTATCAAGAAAAATCATAGACAACCTATAAAATAAATATTGAACTTTCGAGACATAGACAATAGTTCAAAGAGTATATTACCACCACGTATGAATAGCTGATCAAGTAAAATCATAGACAACCTTTAAAAAGACATTTATTTTACACTTTTGTTAACCTGTAGATAATAAGAGACAAATAATTAGCAATAAATTAAAATTGCGACTATAATTTGAAATTTAAACTATCCTATCTCTCAAGTTGGATCGAACTGCACATGGTGTGCGAATTTTATTATAATCGGTTAAGTGGTTTAGAAGGACAAACATTGTGACACGAGATTTATATATATTAAGATATATTTGAATCAAGCCGTGTTGGCTAAGTGGGACTTCTCTCTAGGCGAGAGAGATTAGGCCTTACCACGCTGGCCAAGTGCGGGTTGGTGAATGTCAAATGTCCTTCAAACTCTTTAAGTTCTCAGAACATACCGGTTTCCTCACGATGTTTGCCTTCTTCTCAAGAAGAAAAATCCAGAGGTGCGTGGCGTGCGTGGGTTTGAAACCTTATCAACTATTTAATTTCGATAGGCCACTGGTCACTTTTTTTGGAAAGCTTCTATTCAATTAAAGTTTACTTAATCGTGTCCAAGTTACAGACTACAAAAAAATCTTATTTCAGCCTTCCGTTGCGTGCGCCGTGAAAACGGTTCAAGATACACAAAAAATATGTATTAAAGAATAAAAGCTCTTTTAATGATCTAAAAAACAGTCCGCGATAGTATTATGTCTATCTTTATTATGATGTCTAGTTAATTTGGTCGAAATAATTTGTTTAAGTTGTATCAACATAATAATATTAATCTTTATTCAAATAAATATGTTGTTGGTTAAGAGTACTTCATCCATTATAACGCGGGTAGCACCGCAGGGCACAGCTAGTGAGATATATATTTAGACCTGCTATGAGCGTATTTTATTCTGAAGTAGGTTCTTAATATTACATGATTTTTTGGTTTACAAAATCATTCCAGCAGCTCTTGTGATTAGGTAACCTCTATCTCGCACACTTTACTGTGGTATTACGCGTATTATAATTATGTCTACCTATAAGTACTAGCTTGTATTGCCCGTGTTGGCATTTCTCGCGACAACGTATTTTTCCTCGGTAAAGTAGCCTAAAGCCTGCCTAGAAGAAGATCTCTCTGACACAGAAAGTAGCTCCTGAGATACGCGCAATTAAACTAACAAACTCTTAAGTTTAATATAGATTATTAGATGACATCCTTAATTTTGTGGCGCCATTTAGATTCTATGCTATCACTGAGTTCATAGGGGTTTAAGTCTTATCACAATAAGGAAAATTAATAATATTATTGAGAGTTGCATTGAGATAACAAAGTTCGCATGTACCTAGTTTATCTTTACATGCAACAAAGTGGCTTATGTTAATTGTTTCAATAAATTAGAAATATATTTTAAAGTAATTAGGTAGGTACTTCCAGTTTGTTTGTCAATTCACTACACTTACTTGGCCGGTCATATAAAATTAACCGGAATTAGTTGGACCTTTCGATTTTATAAAAGATCGTGTATAATCTTAATGCTTAAAATGTGTGTTTTAAAAACCTTTTTAAGGTTCAAGGATTAAGAATCAAGTGCTTTTCCTATGCAAAATCTTTATTTAATCGTGTTTTAATGAAAAGAAACTCATTTAAGCATACATACAAGTATACATAAGTAATGGCGAAAAAATATCTCTTACTTATTTCCGTTATTTATCTTTTCGTTACTTAGGACCAAAAACTCTGTAGATTAAAATTCGCACGAATATAATTATTAAATTAAATTTATTTCGTATAAATTGATTAATATTCTTAAAATGTTTTTTTGTCATAATTCCTGTGATATTGAAATATATATTTGACAGGAAAAAAACTTTGTTGGAGACAGTATCGTTCATAGTACAGTCAACATCAAATAAACTGATAGAATAGGGTCACAAAATAATAAAGTAAATTACGAATGATTGTTTCAAGGAAATATGAATTGCGAATTATTTGAAACATCTAAAAGAAAGCTGAATATAAATCTAAATTTAAAATTTAAGAAAAACCCCCGATTCCAATGTCATAATTTCCTTAAACGTAAAACAACATAATATTATGTAATGTGGACGCGATGCGATTTCATTTGATACCCCACATTAGTATATTTGCAGATTTTCGGTTTTCATTACCCACTCTCACCCCCATAACTTTTAAACGGCACAACCGGTTTTCATGAAACTTGTCTAAGAACACTCGCGCCAGACTCAACTTCCATACAAAAAAAACTAAATTGAAATCGCTCCATCCGTTCGGAAGCTATGGTGCCACAGACAGACAGACACACAGACAGACAGTCACGTCAAACTTATAACACCCCTCTTTTTTGGTCGGGGGTTAAAAAAGAGGTTCTAAATATAACCAAAAATCACAATCAATCGTATTAAGGTTTTTTTTTTTTCAAATCATGTCAGACATGAGAGATGTTATAGTCACTTGTCACGGTTGTCTTACCTACTGAATATTAATTGTATGTGTAATGTTACAAAATAAATATTTAGTAACATCTGCCACATTACACTAGTAGATATAATTATTTCACTTACTTTTAACGTTGACTGTCCCTTCAAATTAAATATCAGTTATGCAGATCTAAGCTGCACTAACCAGTGAGCGTGATAGATACTTGATATTAATTAGGAACCTATTTCAAGGTCTGACTATTTGTTAGGTATAAACCTACCATAGAACAGCTGTTTGTAAATAATATAAATAAAATATCTTGTTTAAGTTTTTATTTTATAGTCTTTATTCCAACCAAATATTCGTAAAGCAATTACACTTAATCACACTATAATCTAGGGCCCTTGCCTCTTATAGTATGTATGCGATAATGTTAAACCCAACACGGCACAGAAACTATCAAGGTTATCAATACTATTTAACTCAAAAGACAATCAATCATGGTAAATATCCCGATAGAAATCTAAATAGTACAGAACACTTGATTTAGCACAAATTATCATACCTCGGTAAATACTGAGTAGTCTTCCTTCCTTCACTGAATTTCAACGGGCAAAAGAGACCCAGGCTTTGTAGCACTGTTCTTTTATACCCTACTACCAGAGCCAGGTAGGAAATAGCCGTTTTCAATAACCGATTTAAATAACTAAAAAAGTAACGTTGTTTTATAAAATCAAAATGATAATTTATCTATTATTGAAAATGGCTATTTCATGTGTTTTAATTAAATAACAATTTTGTCCGGCTACAATTATTTAGTCAATAATAAGTTTACAATCAAAAACAATTAACGGTATTTCAACAGAAATATCTGTTTTCTATAACGGTTTTAAATTATTTGAAATATACGGTACTTTTAAAAAATAAAGAAGCAATAGTGATTGCAATCGGCCAAATCATAGACAGTAAGTTTATAATCAAAACATTGTCAATTTCTCATAATTTATCAAGTGCTTGAGATAGTGCACACGGCACGCGAGTCTAACTGGGCCAACTGGCGCTGGCCGTCCGTGAACCCGAGCGCGAGTCGCCATTCATAGCCAATAAACAATATAGGAGTGGCTTATCAGTGTTACATAATAAATATTCTATTTGCATCTAAAACCATTAGTGTAGCATTTGTTAGTGCTATTTATGACGAATTATATATTTTAGCCGATGAACTGACACGTCAATATAAAGAATAAGAATTAGACACATTTATATCGCACCACAGTAAATATAAAAAACAAACACAAAAAGTAAAAAAATAAACAAATACAGGCACTTTAATAATTAAATTTTAAGAAAATAAGAATAAAAGAACGGTGGTTCGAAATAGGTCACAAAGGGATAAACGAAGTATTTAACCTGTCGTCATTTCGTTAGATAGTGGAACACACATATTTATGTATATTTATTTTATGCGGGCCGCTCAGACTTTGCATAGGTGTCATACCCACATAAATAAACCTTCCTGTTGAATCACTCTAAAGGTACCTATTGCTGAAAATAACACAAAATAATGTTTCGATCATCGTGAACATAGTGACAGCTAGGTACTTGTTACTACTGGTTTTATTTCTATTAAAGGCGGCCCGCTAGTACATAAAATAATTCGAAAATCTGGTAAACGCAGTTTTGTTTCTTCTAAAAATAAAGGAATGTTTTCTTTTAGTAAAATTATATAGATATAGAATTTAAAGTAGTTTCCCTGCATTGCCCATCGATTTTTCCCATTTTGTATAACACAAATTAATACTAAATCAACATACATCTTTCTACATCTACACTAATAATATTATAAAGAGGAAAGATTTGTACCTATGTTTGTAATGAACAGGCTCAAAAAGTACATGGCCGATTTAAAAAAATGTTTCACCAATAGAATGCTACATTCTTCCAATTTGTCATAGGCTACATTTCATTTTGAATAAAATTAGGGATCCTTGGTAAAATTTGAACAATGTAACCGAAGGTGTAGAAAAATGAGTCTTAAAATGTGGTCGTCGAATGCGCTGCCGAAACTATTAGCGATAGAACAAAATAATGTACCTACAACAATATTGAAGAACATCATAATGTCTACAAAAAACTCCGCGGTAGCATATGTCCAACTATTGTAGTTATGTCACTACAACAACTTTTTTCATTTTAAACATTAATCTTATATATAAAAACTAGCTGTGCCCCGCGGTGTTACCCGCGTTATAATGGATTTTCCCGCGGAATGACGTTTTCCCGCGGTAAAAAGTAGCCTATGTTATTTTTCAGGCTCTAGAGATTCTGTGTACCAAATTTCATTTAAATCGGTTCAGTAGTTTTCGCGTGAAAGAGTAACAAACATCCATACATACAAACTTTCGCCTTTATAATAGTAGTAGGATGAATCGCAAAATGTGTTGCTAAGCGCATAACTCAACTTTTTTTTAAACTAGCGGGCCGCCCCAAGCTAAGCCGGGGCTTCGCACGGGTTTTTATTAAAATTTTTTCTCCCGGCAATTACTCGATTTTTTCTCGCCTTTTAAACCTTCCCTAGACCTCCACGAACATTTTATGACTAAGATAAGATAAATCCGTTCAGTTCTTGAGTTTTAGTCAGACTAACGAACAGCAATTCATTTTTATTTATATAGATGATCGTTGGAGTTCAAGGGTGGTTTTTACGGCTAGAAAAATTCGAATAATTTCGCGGAAAATTTTATACCCGTGCGACGCCGGGGCGGGCCGCTAGTAGTTAATAATTTAGCTTGGATCAAATTGTTACAAATTACAGCGCAGTTTCACAAAGGGTGAAATGTTATTTATTTTGCTTAGTGCCAATTTCAAGCAATTTTAACTAAAACTACACACGGTGATAGCATTCGAGGTTATTCGGGTTTATGTGACTGACCGTTATCTAATATATAAAATTCTCGTGTCACAGTTTTCGTTGCCATACTCCTCCGAAACGGCTTTACCGATTTTTACCAAATTTTATATACGTATTCAGTAGGTCTGAGAATCGGCCAACATCTATTTTTTTATTTTGCAAAACAACGTTTGCTGGGGTCTGCTAGTTTTTATTATAAATGAGTAAAACTAGTACCAGATTGACACAAACGTTAATAACTTAATATGGAGGGAACACAAACAACAACAACACTTACATAATAAATAACAAGTGTATGAAATCCGGAGCCTGCTCACTTGACTTATTTTAAAATGGACAATTGAATAAAATATTTATCTGATCTGCGGTCGCCGCCGCCGCGCCGGCGACCGCAACTTTCAGTTGACCGGCTCTTGTTTTCCCCGTGTGTGTGTGTTTCTGAGGAAATAAACGATTTGACTTTGATTACGTCCAGGAATAATATTCCATTTGTCCAAATGTTTGTATCGGCAACAAGCTTCCGTGAATTGGAGATATTTTATTGCTAAAATAGTAACGAAAAGAAAAACTTCAATAAACTTTCTCGCCACTATTCAAAGTTCCTTTGAACCAGGATTCCCGCTAAGTTGATAATTACTTACAGCGTGAATAGAATAAAAATAAATATAAATAAATATTTCCGGACAATCTACCCAACAACATCTAGCCCCGTGGTAAGCTCTAAGCTTGTGTTACGGGTACTAGATATCTGATATACTTAATATAATATACATACATATATAGATATTTTTATTATAGATATTAAACACGCAGACCAAGGAGAAAAGTGCTTGCAGAACATACAAACACTATCACCCTCGGCGGGAATCGAACCCGCTACCTCTTGCTCTGCAAGCGGACATTCGCCCACCGTGCCACCGAGGCAGTCGCTAGCAGAATATTAATATACACCGAATAAATCCATAATGAAAATGCATTGTCAGGAATGCCTTCTATCACAATTAATATGAGTTTGTAGCGACAAACGAATTTCACTACAGATACGTCGAATCAAAATATTAATATCAAAATGGCGTTTCAGTTCAGTTCAGATTCTTGTAATTGAACTTTGCGCTTGAAGCGACAATTTGCCAGTGTCGAGTTAAATAAAATTATAAAGTGAAAAAAATGTTACTCGGTGGCGTTTAACTGAGTAACATATTTTTCACATTGTATTGTCATATAGCCTGAAGAAAGTTGAGCAATCATAAGCCTACTCGCCCCAGGAATGTACTATGATACTGTAATAAACGAAGGCTGGTTACCTCTGTGTCGGTACATTCCACACGAACACAAGAGTCAGCATCGCCACATCGCGGGGATTTCGGGATCTCAACAAATAAAAAAAACCGACGATGTTTTGATGTTAGATAGCATAGTAACGAAGGTAGACATTGAGCGCCATAACTAAATCTAGGTGCTATGCCCATGACTTTAAATTCATAATTATGAACAATGCCAATAGTACGACGCCGGAAATATTTTTTTTAGGGTTTTTTAGGGATTATGATACTGTGAACAAATCCCCGCTATGCCACCTAGCGGTATTATGTGGGAAATGCCGGCTTTTCAGAATGTGAATTTTTATTTCTCAAATAAGTGAAGTGAGCCAGCCTCAGGAGCTCATATTAATTAGCCTAGATCTGTCAACTAAGTCTGAAAGCGAAAATACATTTTAGTTGGGAGCTGGGTGATAACCCCCAGCGCTTTGGACTATGGTATGAGAGATAACTGTTGATGGACTTGTTGTTGTTGTTGAGATATTAAATATACATAGATACATATAATATACATTGTAGATACCCACATATATGCATGTAGTACAATCAAACATGGTAAATGTCCATTATAAATGGAATACCCGTATGTGTTCGTTACTATCGTATCGGTACGTTACTCGTTGCTTTTGATTCGAGTAAAGAATTACTCGGTACTGGACGGAGTACGTACAACGGGTACGTACGGTACTCAGTACCGGATACATACGGTAGGTACAGCTCTACTCCTCAGCCTAGAATGTATACTAATGGACTTGAGCTTTATCATACCCTGGATAGCGTATCAGGGCGTTGCCATAGTCGCTACGCTTGGCAGGCAGGTCGGTGAGGGCAGTATTTTATGTTGCGTTTTACGAAGAAGTTGCTACCGATCATCAGGTCAGTTCCGTCGGCCGGAAAAGAAGCGATGGGAGGAAGGCAAATTTAAAAAGCCAGTGCTCGAGTTTATACAATAACTGTCAGTAATTTATAAACCTCCTTTTCTAAACCATTTACATAAAATTTTGGAAAACCAGTTAATAAAAAACAAAATACAGCTAAATAAAGGGGTCTATCAATCCATTAACATTGAATACAGCTAGACAACTGTATTTTGTCGGTCTGTATCAGTAGGTGTCTGTTGATAGTCAGCTAAATACAATTAACGCCATTTTTTCCATTATAAGGGATATCCGCAGCGTGATACTTACCTAAACCGTACCTATATGCAAACTAACATACAAACAGTTTTGGTAATATAAATCCATCATCCATCCTCGTCATAATTCTTCCAGTAATCACCTATCTCTTAAACTATTCTATTAGCAGCTGCACTTTCCCTAGTACCTGGAAAGATGCGCAGGTCACTCCTTTGCCTAAAAAATCCAAACCGTCTTCTTTTTCCGATTTTCGTCCGATTTCCATTCTCCCTTTCCTCTCTAAAGTCCTTGAACGTCTTGTTCACCAACAGCTATGTCATTTTCTTAATTCCAATAGGCTACTAAACCCCTACCAGTCCGGTTTTCGTCCGGGCCACAGCACCACTACTGCCCTGATTAAAATCACCGACGACATAAGGGATGGAATCCAAAACGGCCAGATGACTGTTCTTTCGCTATTGGATTTCAGTAGTGCGTTCAATAATGTTGATTTTGACATTTTACTTGGTATTCTTCGCTCTCTTAACCTATCTTCTGAGGCTATTTACTGGTTTCATTCATACCTGTTTGGGCGCCGGCAACGAATAATCATTGATGATCGCTGTTCCTTGTGGTGTAATTTAAGTGCTGGTGTCCCACAGGGCGGCGTTCTATCTCCACTTCTTTTCTCTGTCTTTATAAATTCTATTTCCTTTAATTTATCTTCTTCTTACCACCTTTATGCAGACGACTTACAAATCTACTATCAGGCTCCTGTTGAATGTTTGGATGATGCGATTCTTCGTATCAACTCAGACTTGGCCACTATTTTGGAGTGGAGTAAATCGCATGGGCTAGAAGTGAATCCCTGTAAAATCCAAGTGATCTTAATTGGAAGTCCGCGAATGATAGCAAAAATTGATAATTCGAAATTGCCTCAAGTCGTTTTTGACAAAATTGTGATAAAATTATCGAATAGCGTAAAAAATTTGGGTATATTAATAGATTCAAAATTATCGTGGGAAACTCAGCTGGCTGAAGTCAGTCGTAAAATTTTTGCATCAGCTGCCTCTCTCAGGCGCTTACGTAACTTTCTGCCTACCTCTACTAAAGTTGCACTAGCTCAGTCCCTTCTTCTTCCTATTCTTGACTACGCTGACGCCAGTTATCCAGACCTCACCCAAGTACAACTTGATAAGCTTGATCGCCTTCAAAATTTCTGCATCCGCTTCATCTTCGGTCTTAGGAAATATGATCATATAACTGAGTACCGTATCAAGTTGAACTGGTTACCTATCCGACTTCGCCGGGATGCGCATTTCCTTACACTCCTCTACAAAATCCTTTCCCTTCCAAATTCTCCGAGTTACCTCAAAGATCGGTTTGAGTACCTGTATCAATCCCACTCAAGATCATTACGTTCTACTGCGACCTTGCTGTTGAAAACCCCTAATAACTCCTTTCATTCCTTCAACTCATCCTTTACTGTCCGCGCCATACATTTATGGAATGATCTGCCACTTGATATAAGGTCAGCCAAATCTGTTACCACATTTAAAAACCTCGTGCATAAGCATTTCCTTAAATCATAATGATAGTTTTTCATTCGTATATACCTTTTTGTGTACATCTATTATCTACGTATATATATATATATATATATTTATAGACCTATTTGTATTTATTTATTTTAATTATTATGTATTATTTTTATATTTATATAGTATTTAATATGTAAAGCTTATTTATTATTCAACAATCATCTTTTAATTATTTTAGAAATTTGCAACATCCGTCGTTTTTAGTTTTCTCCAGTCCATCCAAAGGTTGTCTGGAAGAGATCACTTTTAGTGATAAGGCCGCCCATTGTTACACTATTATTTAATGTATTTTAGTTCTTAAGCATTGTTCTGTTGTATTATATTATTGTGTTTCAATAAAGAGTATTGTATTGTATTGTATTGTATAAATATTCAAATTCATGTATTTACACAAATGTTATCGACATTCAATTTCTATATTTAAGAGTACACGCAAATGTAAAGTAAATACCAACTAAGTCTATTGACCATGTTCTAGGCTTTCCTTAGTGGATGTCCTATTTCATTGAATAAAATAAAATCGCATAAAGATCTATAGCATTTTGTAAATATTTAAATTTGTACATTTAAAGAATATACAATAAAGAAACATCCGTAATCCCAAATAAATACTGTGAGGTCAAGGATAGGACGGTGTCAAGTGAACAAAAATCTGAAATACTTATTTAACCTAAAGGGGATCTCACGCAGGGGACATGGGATTACTCATATGTGAACCAAACTTCTAAAACCGATGCATATCTTAATATATATAAATCTCGTGTCACAATGTTTGTCCTCAATGGACTCCTAAACCACTTAACCGATTATAATAAAATTCGCACACCATGTGCAGTTCGATCCAACTTGAGAGATAGGATATTTTGAATCTCAAATTATAGTCGCAACTTTAATTTTTTTGCTAATTATTCATCATCATCATCATCATCACCCTATTAACTTCTCCCTTGACGAGAGAGATTAGGCCTTAATTCACCACGCTGGCCAAGTGCGGGTTGGTGAATGTCACATGTCCTTGTCGGGGCCCGCCCCGGCGTCGCACGGGTAAAAAAATGTTTCCTTATTTGCCCACCGTTTAGACCTACCCTGGACTACGACAAACATTTTAAATCCAAAATCAGCTCAATCGGCCCAGCCGTTCTCGGGGTTTAATCAGACTAACGAACAACAATTCATTTTTATTTATATAGATCATCATCATCATCACCCTATTAACGTTCCCACTGCTGGGACACAGGGACTGTAGAGGACATCAAGGAAAAGAGAGTTATATTTGAACACTGCACAATTTATTTAGAAATACTTAAATTAAATGAATGACGTGTTGATGAGCCGCGATGGTAATGTGGACTGACGCGGGCGCTGCATCCCGCGCCCGGCGGTCCCACGGTAACAGAAATGCTGCGTTGCATTTCTGTATACTATACATATTGTACGAACCGTACATATTCCGGGGCGCGAGATGAAGTGCGTGAGATGTACAACTGATTGGGTTAGTAGCGAAAATATATCGTGATACAAGATGAACTTATCTTAACAATAATTTGTTAGTAAACGCAGTATGATACCGACATTTTAGTAGAGAAAATATATGTGGTAGGTTTACCTAACTTAATCACTATCGCTTATCTTGCTTAATGTAGGCATAGTACCTTTCTCAAAGTTAACACTTTTAACACTGGACTTACGCACTTTCTGACTGTCATCACCATCACACACTGCACTAAACTCTGAAGCACTGCCGTCCCCGGAGGGCGCGGGCGGCGCGCACGACACAGGCGTGGCGCGCTCCGCGCCGGGCGGGGCGGCGGCGCGGCGCGATCGACACCAGGCGACCGCGCCGGCAACCGCCGCTGCTGCTGCCACCATGTAGATAGCTGCGTAGTGGTGTACGTCGTGAGAAGACATGTCGTCTTCCTGCTCCAACTGATCCGTCGCCGCCTTCATCTCCGTGATACGTTTATCTAAACGCTCTATCGATCCCTTGAAGTCGCTGCTGCTTCTTTCAAGGTGACTCACTGGGATACTCAGATTTATTATGGCATTGACTGGTGCGATCTCTATTGGGTACACATCTGGCTCAGAGTTTATTTTGCTGGAGTGTTGTTTATGTGACATAATAGTGAAGGTCTCGCCCTTGATGACGCAGTCGTTCCCTAGTGCGATAAGACTTACACCTGTTAGTTGTACCTGTGTAACTTGATATCCACAGATAAACCTTACAGTACATTGACCGCAACAGGTGAGCATGAATGAGTTTAATTTGATAAGCTCTGTGTAAGTTGATTGACACTTAATTATTTTGGTTCTACATTGATGTTTTTCAGGATCTTTAACGCATAGATTGTCTCCATTAGCTTTCTGGTACACCGGCTTCTGAAGGTCGCATAGGCGTAGATTTTCTTCAAAATTTGTGCATTTTTGGTACAATTCATTCTCCGAAATTGGTAAGTAGGTATCTTTTTGCAGGTTTAAAGCAAAGTAAGCCGCTTTTGCTGTTATACTTACAAACTTATCCCCGACTTGCTGAGGTACCGAGTAGGTCTTGAATACCTCGTACTCGTCCCTATTCACCAGAGGTATTTGTATTTCGAATATGAAGTACTGCGATGTCATGCACGCTCTAACTCTAAGAATCTTGTAAATCTTAGATAGATCTTTCTGAATGTTGCTGCTAGGCAGAGATAAGTCCTTGGACAATTGCCCTGAGATAATGCTGAGTTCTTCACGAAGCTGCTTAGGTGTAAAAAGATGAACGTTGAATTCACGAGAGTTGGTTATCGTATCGAGCAAAGCATCTTGAATATTTTTAAGATTCATGTAGACATTGTTGGCAATAATGCTAGACATCATGAATTCATCTAAGGTCTCTATCTTGACAATCGCGTCATTTAATTTGAGTTCCGATTCCTGTAACTCATTTATGTGATCAATAAACTTCTCATGTTGTTTCTCCATTGAAGTTTCGATCCTTTTAAGCAAACTATTTTCTGCTTCTATCACCGATGTCTGATTTTTCCAGAGGCTGACCAAATGCTTTTGGTTTTCTCTTAGCTTGGATATGTCAATTTCATATTGTTGAGCGAAATGACTATCTAAAACACCAAACAAACTATTTGCAATATTCCCCACGCCATCTATGAGGCCGCGTTTAGCGCGAGAGAGTTTATCGCCATACTGCAATATGTTATTATTGTGTTCCAATTCTGCGAATCCATGACGTAACTGGAGTACTATAAAGTCACAGTGAGATTTTCGTTCTTTTAACTGTGAACATAAATCGTTGAGATGTTTATTGTAGGCTGATAATAGTTGTAAACCCTTCCAGTACGGCTCCATGTTGTAGTAAACAATGAGCTTCCATTTGTCTTGAACGACTCGCATGTTAGAAACTTTATCAAAATAAATACCGTTATTGCTTTCAACAGATGTGACGTTGTAAGCTCCGTGCACTGTTGTGTTTACACAAAACATTGATAAGAGAAATATCATCATCATTATGTTGATGCACGACGATATTACGTTCGGTTTATTTTTCCGTCTTTTTTGTGATGGCTCCGCTGGACCAACTTCATCCTTCTTCTCCGTAACAGAAGGTACTTCCTGTGTGTCCTCATGTTTTACCGGCAGGATTGAAGCTTTAATAACGGGTCTTTTGATGATCCCTCTATTTGTTGTTAGGCTGACTACACGAACCTTATTATCCTTCCCAGGATGGAGCTTTATACCTCGGCCTAAAGCCCTTTTGCCTTCAGACAAATTAGTGACATTTGCGCTGCCACACAATATCCAGCCAAACCGCGTCTGCTGAGCTATTGGCATAGATGGGTTATCTCTTATGATACCGCTCATTATCACCTCAGAGTAAACGTCCGCTCCCAACAGTAGGTCTACGGAGCGACTCTTATAATATTCTGGATCAGCTAACTGAATATTATCCAAAGGAGGCCATGAAAGTGCCGTTAACGTTTGGTTTGGCAAATTGTTGACCACTTGTTTCATTATGAAAACATCTATATTCATCTCATAATTAGAATGAAGCGACGAGATTGAAATACCTAAAATCCCTTTACATATCATTTCTTTAGCACCTACTCCAAAAATAATACCTTTGCATTTTTTACGTTTTATTCCCAAAATTTGAGCAGCTTTTTCTGAAATCAAGGACGTTTGTGAACCCTGATCGATCAGCGCTCGTAAAATTTGGTGAGATCCATCGGCCTTAGTAACGTTGACCAATGCTGTCGCAAGCAGAATTTCCCCCGTCTCCCCCTGCAAAACATGAGCTGCACCTGTCTGCTGACTCGGCCGAGAACGCTTCTCTTCACACGGTGTTGGATGAGATGTAACACGATCGCTTGTTGCAGTATGCAGCAAAGTGTTGTGTTCTCCCTCGCACTCGCGACATTTCTTGTTTGAAAAACAATTCTTATTGCGATGTGACTTAAGGCATATTTTACATAAGGAAAGCTTATCGACGGTTTTCTGTCTCATGCGAGGATTCATTTCTAAGAATGATTCGCAACTGAAAATTCCATGCTGTTTCGTTGAATTACAAACTGCGCATTTAGTTATTTCGTAATTTATTTTTTTATTGCTAGGATTTTCATCAATTCTCTTGTGAGTATTAAATGCTTTGTAAAAATGCGTTTTCTTGCTGGTCGATGGCTCATGTTGTTGTTTAGACTCGCCTTTACGCTTAGATGCTTCTAATGACGAAAATTTGAGTTCCAAAAATTCTAATAAGTCTTTCAGAGTAGGTAAATTTCGAGGATTTTTTAAAGACTCGTTGTAGTCTGTATGTGTGTCGGCATCCAGTTTGTTAGATATTAAATAAACGATGATTGGGTCCCAGGAACTTGTATCGATTCCCAGGGCTTTGATCGCGTTGAGGCATTCGTTCGTCGTATCATATACCTTTTTGATGGCTTCTGCTGATTGCTGCTGCAATATAGGTAGGCCTGTCAAGGTATTCATATAGCTGTTGAATATCAGCTTGTGATTATCGTAACGATGAGAAAGTATTTCCCAACTTATCTCGTAATTTTCAGAGCTGATTGGTAAATGTTGCACCAATTTTTCACTCTCACCTTTCAGTTTGCTTTTTAGAAACTGCATTTTCTGGGCGTTCGATAAAGCCTGATTTTTGTGTATAGACTCTACGAAGAGATCCTTGAAGGAAACCCACTGATGATAGTTCCCGCTGAAGCTTGGTATATCCATCTGCGGCGTCGATCTTTCGCGATGTTGTTGAGACCACATTTTCTCATTAAGAGTTCTTTTAATTCGGTTGAACTGCTGTTCATACCTACTATAGCTTTGCTCGTACTCGAAGTTTTCCTCATAGAGCTCGCTATCGATTTCCCAATGTAAGGCATCAACTACGGACCAGCGAGACTGCACTGACCGTAGAGCGTCTTCAAGTTCCCACCTGCTGGTGATATCGTCGACGTTGATTGCTTTAATCGTCCTGGAGAATGCCTTGAAATTACTCTGTTGCTTCCTCAGCATCTCATCCAGCTTGCTGCTGGTTCCCTGCCCGCTGCTGCTGCGCGGAGCCTGAAATCCGGACGATGGTGGCTGCTGCCGTACCTCTGGTGTCCCGGGACGTGGCGATGCTTGCCCCCCTGCTGCTGCTAAGGGTGTAGCGGGACGTAGAAGTGATTTTTCCTCCGGCTTGGTGTCAGGGGATAAGTATTTCTGTATATATGCACGTGTGTCAATGTAAAAACCTGATGTACGTTTATAAGCGTCACCTACAAAATATTCATGCGTCTTATCGTCAAAATCGCACAATTTTATATGGTTGGATTGAAACTCCTGCCAGTATGCCTCTAGAGTACTCAGTCTCTTTTTGATATATTGCTGAGTCTTCCGTTCAGCACCGTCTTTTTTGAAGTTAGTCAGGAGCTGATCCAGCGCACCGATGATGGTGCTTTGATTTGCCAAAAGTTCTTCCATTCTGACTAATTTGATAGCGTTTAGCGAATAGAGAATGCACTGACTCACCGAAGACTGCTATCTCACCTAGAGCCACAGTTGTATGCTGTGACCTTGGGCAATCCAGTTTAGGCACAATCACAAAATTCACAATCCGCGATAGGCCCCGCCTTCGGTTGCTCGAAGGACCATTGTTGTAGAGGACATCAAGGAAAAGAGAGTTTTATTTGAACACTGCACAATTTATTTAGAAATACTTAAATTTATGAATGACGTGTTGATGAGCCGCGATGGTAATGTGGACTGACGCGGGCGCTGCATCCCGCGCCCGGCGGTTCCACGGTAACAGAAATGCTGCGTTGCATTTCTGTATACTATACATATTGTACGAACCGTACAGGGACTTCTCTCTTGACGAGAGAGATTAGGCCTTAATTCACCACGATGGCCAAGTGCGGGTTGGTGAATGTCACATGTCTTTGATAATAAACATAGAGAATTAGAAGTAGCCAATAAAAACAATATTAATACGAGTTACGGGTGAAAATGTATTGCGGAGGTTAGATTTTCCACCAATTGTAAGTAACTGATTAAAAAAAATGTTTATTTGAGTGTTATTGTAATAGACCAAGCGTTATTGTAATATTTACATATTAACTACATATTTACACTATAGTACGAAACGAGTAATCTACTTAGCAATTTGCATTTATCAACATGCTAAAACAACATACACTGTTTGTACCTCTATGTAACTACATTATGAAGCCAAGGTTGTTACAAACCTTTGCTAACACCGACTCCGAATGAAAACATTATAAAATAAAATAAACTTTTTAGTAGTAGAAGTCGGTTTTTAAACGTAGTATATATTTTATTACATACCTAGTATAAGATAAAGTCAAATCTGCAAAACCTTTAGCTAGGAGTTTTTAAAGTACTACGATTTTATTACAGTTTTTAGCAATAGCTGGAGATATTCAAGTAAAACGTTTAGGTGTATGACTTTCACGAGTGCGAGCGAAGTCACCAGACTACCGCAGTATTACGTGAGCACCCCTACATACGTGCCCAATGCACACAGTATTACACGAGTGCGAGCGAAGTCACCAGACTACCGCAGTATTACGTGAGCACCCCTACATACGTGCCCAATGCACACAGTATTACACGAGTGCGAGCGAAGTCACCAGACTACCGCAGTATTACGTGAGCACCCCTACATACGTGCCCAATGCACACAGTATTACACGAGTGCGAGCGAAGTCACCAGACTACCGCAGTATTACGTGAGCACCCCTACATACGTTCCCAATGCACACAGTATTACACGAGTGCGAGCGAAGTCACCAGACTACCGCAGTATTACGTGAGCACCCCTACATACGTGCCCAATGCACACAGTATTACACGAGTGCGAGCGAAGTCACCAGACTACCGCAGTATTACGTGAGCACCCCTACATACGTGCCCAATGCACACAGTATTACACGAGTGCGAGCGAAGTCACCAGACTACCGCAGTATTACGTGAGCACCCCTACATACGTGCCCAATGCACACAGTATTACACGAGTGCGAGCGAAGTCACCAGACTACCGCAGTATTACGTGAGCACCCCTACATACGTGCCCAATGCACACAGTATTACACGAGTGCGAGCGAAGTCACCAGACTACCGCAGTATTACGTGAGCACCCCTACATACGTTCCCAATGCACACAGTATTACACGAGTGCGAGCGAAGTCACCAGACTACCGCAGTATTACGTGAGCACCCCTACATACGTGCCCAATGCACACAGTATTACACGAGTGCGAGCGAAGTCACCAGACTACCGCAGTATTACGTGAGCACCCCTACATACGTGCCCAATGCACACAGTATTACACGAGTGCGAGCGAAGTCACCAGACTACCGCAGTATTACGTGAGCACCCCTACATACGTGCCCAATGCACACAGTATTACACGAGTGCGAGCGAAGTCACCAGACTACCGCAGTATTACGTGAGCACCCCTACATACGTGCCCAATGCACACAGTATTACACGAGTGCGAGCGAAGTCACCAGACTACCGCAGTATTACGTGAGCACCCCTACATACGTGCCCAATGCACACAGTATTACATACAATTTTCTATGTATCATTATGTATGGACATATTTACAATTATGTATCTATGTAGTATATCAGTCACCGTAACACCCATTAGTACAAGCTCTGCTTAGTTTGAGATCGGGCGATGCTGTGTGAGTAGTCCGGAAATATTTATTTATTTATGATTAATGAAATCATCCTCAATGATATCCGTAAGTAAATAAATGTGTTCATTACTTTTCATATAAGTATTTTTCATTACTAGTTAAAAACAAATAACTTACCCGTGAATGTCTCTTTGTTCATGTCCATTTCTTGTAGAAATGAATAGATGAAATATTTACCATCTATTTCATTATTCTTGTGTTTATTAATTTGCTTCCTGTTAACAAGCAACAATTTAAATTAATTCGGTTGCAGATAGAAACGTCTTTGAAGCTGTAATTAACTAATTTATTAATTAACTGTGAGAACAGAAAATAGTGTTGGTGTCTAGATGAACAAATAAACTTTAGTGTCTAGATGGGCCACAAAGGATTCCAGACTTTGTTGACAATAGCAAATATCATGAGTGGTTCCTTCATTATGTACTAATGTTTCTGTAATTAGGGGTGATTGCTCGTTTGGGCAGAGACACGAATATCTATAGAAATAGACTTCAATCATAGTTACTAGTAGCTATATCACATCTTACTATGAGTAAATCTCATCATTGAAAATCCACGTTCTTGGTTCTGTTTGATCTTTGAAGCCTACTGAAAAAATAAGTAGAATGGCACTGGGAAGAAAGGCATCAGAAATGTTTTGAGAATATTAAAAATATATTATCTAGTCCTCCAGTTTTACAATATTGTTCTTTAGATAAACCGATAAACATACCTGTAGATGCGAGTAGAACGGACTTGGAGCTTGTTTGTTACAGAACAATTTGCCAGTATCATACGCATCACAGTCACTTAGGTACAAAAACCGAGCAGGCAAATGCACAAATAGAGAAAGAACTGTATGCCTGTGTGTTTGCGTGTGAAACATTTTATATGTATATATATATGGTCGGTCCGATATAACAATAGAAACAGATCATAAGCCTTTGGTCAGCATTATTAATAAAACTTTAGCGAGTGCGCCTCCACGTTTACAAATAAGTTTAATGAGGCTACAACCTTGCACGTTCAAACTTGTTTACAAGCTAGGAAAATATTAATTTATTGCTGATACATTGTTGCGGGCTGTGGCTCCAAGTAGGTTAAATCAGTGCCGTGAGAATGAGCCACTGCCACGAGATTACCTACACTTCGGAGCGCAGGCGTGTGCGTTATCAGCTGCTAATGACCTAACAGATACAGAAATGCACTAAGAAAGATAATGAAATGCAGTTGTTGATAAATATTATTAAATCCGGTTGGCCTTTCCTAAAAATAAATTGATCATATTTTATGCCCTTATTGAGGTTACAGATATGAATTAACTGTAGAATTTGGTATTGTTTGGAAAGGTTCTAGAAGTGTTGTTCCGAAATCCTTACGACTAGAAATGTTAGGAGTCATTCAAACTGGGCATATGGGTTTAGAAAAGTGTAGATTGAGAGCACGTGAAAGTATATTTTGGCAAATATCAAAAACACAATTAAATGATTATATAAGTAATTGTCGGATTTGTTTATCGCATAGAAAACAGAACTCAAAAGAGCCACTAATAATAGGTCACGAAATACCGAAATTGCCGTGGAAAGAAGTTGGCACAGATTTGTTACATTTTGGTGACAAGGTTTATAAAACCTTATTGTATATTATTTGTTGTTTATTTTAGTAAATTTATAGAGATTGATGAGATACGCTCGCAGCATTCTGAAGAAATTATAGAAAAACTTAAACGTATATTTGTTAGGCACGGCATTCCACAGACAGTCATGAGTGATTGATAATGGTCCAGAATTTTCATCAAATGTTTTTAGAAATTTTGCGTTACAGTGGAATTTTGAGCATAAAACATGTTCACCTGGTTATGCCCAGCCAAACGGGCAGGTTGAACGGTCGATACAAACAATAAAGAACTTACTGAGAAAGTCTGGAAACAGAGATTCATCACTTTTTTGGGTTACTTGGAATATTTAAATACACCTTTAAGTACAGATATACCATCACCGCACCGGCTTGGTTATTTATATTTATAGTTATTATAGTACTCGTTCTGGCAGTGACACCGCTTGGCCGGTGGGCCTGCCCAGTGGACGCTCGCCTCGGCACACTTACATAGCAAATAAGTGATACTTAGCTGACTTTAATAACAACTTTGATCGTTAACTAATTCAATTGTAAGATTTTATAAAAAAGTAATTTAGATTAAGATATTTTACCTATTTATTCATTATATAGTAAATGATAAATGAACTAAACTGTAAGATTTTATAAAAAACTAGCGGCCCGCCCCGGCGTCGCACGGGTATAAAATTTTCCCGGAAATAATTCGAATTTTTCTCGCCGTAAAAACCATCCTATCTCTCAAGTTGGATCGAACTGCACATGGTGTGCGAATTTTATTATAATCGGTTAAGTGGTTTAGGAGTCCATTGAGGACAAACATTGTGACACGAGATTTATATATATTAAGATAGTATAGATTGAGACATTTTATTTGTAAATGATAAATTAATTCAACTGTATGATTTATAAAAGAATAATTTATATATGGACATTTTATTTATTCTATACTATATTATATAAAAAAATCCCGGCAATTATTCGATTTTTTCTCGCCTTCTAAACCTTCCCTAGACCTCCATGAACATTTCAAGACTATGATAAGATAAATCCGTTCAGCCGTTCTCGAGTTTTAATCAGACTAACGAACAACAATTCATTTTTATTTATATAGATGATAAATATATTTTAAGTATAAATATAAATAATAAAGGAAATTATGTATTTGGCATAATTTGATACCGGTTTATTAAATTATATAATTTATTAGGTACTTACTACTAGTACTCACTTATTTAGTAGCTATTACGTTAGATTGCATGCTAGTATACTATGTATTAGATTTTTGTATAATCAGTCATGTGGTTTAGAATAAAATTGTAATTGCTAGGATTTTGTAAAAAAATACAAACTACAAAATTATTAGTAAAAAAGCCGGGGCGGGCCACTAGGGCCCGCCCCGGCTTCGCACGGGCTTTTCAAGACTGTGATAAGATAAATCCGTTCAGCCGTTCTCGAGTTTTAATCAGACTAACGAACAACAATTCATTTTTATTTATCTTATATATAAAATTCCTCCGAAACGGCTTGACCGATTCTCATAAAATGTTGTGAGCATATTGAGTAGGTCTGAGAATCGGCCAACATCTATCTTATTATAAAATTCTCGTGTCACAATGTTAGTTACCGTACTCCTCCGAAACGGCTTTACTGATTTTTACCAAATTTTATATGCGTATTCAGTAGGTCTGAGAATCGGCTACTATCTATTTTTCATTCTGCAAAACAACGTTCGCTGGGGTCAGCTAGTTCCTTATATTAAAGTAAAATGCTCATTCCCATTAATCTTTTTTTTATAATTGTACTGTCAATTTCTTAACTAACTTAAAAAAAAATTCATCAACTTAGATAATAAGAATGTCTTTAACAGGAATTACCGCTGATTAATGTTCTGGTGGGTATTCATCATCATCATCACCCTATTAACGTTCCCACTGCTGGGACACAGGGACTTCTCTCTTGTAGAGAGAGATTAGGCCTTAATTCACCACGCTGGCCAAGTGCGGGTTGGTGAATGTCACATGTCCTTCAAACTCTTTTAAAGTTCTCAGAACATGCCGGTTTCCTCACGATGTTTGCCTTCACCGTTAAAGCACGTGTTTAAAGCGCACATAAATTTCTCAAGAAGAAAAATCCAGAGGTGCGTGGCGGGGTTTGAACCCACGACCTTCGGAATGAAAGTCGAGTGTCCTCCCACATAGCCAACACGGCTTCGCTGGTGGGTATTCTCATGATGATATTCTTTTTACTAGTTAGTTAGTTAGGGGGGCCCTGATTTTTCCGCACTTAGAGTCAAAGGCGGTCCATTGTGAGTATTCTTTTTAGTATACTTCCAAATTCAGTAAACATTAAATTACTTACCACAATGATATCCGATATTTGTTATTAAGTTTTTTAAGTAGACTATATCCAGTGATGTTGGGAATGATGAACCTGCACCAAGGTATCTGGTTAAGAAGTCCACCTGCCATTAAAAGCGCCTTGGACCGCTGCCGAAATAGATCTTCCATATGTTGCCATATACCTTCTCGCCTGTGACAACATATGTTATCCAATCTTATAGATTTTTAATATCAATTAACTCACTTTTGAAGTGAAACTTCTATAGAATCGTAGTGATTTCAAACCGGATGCAAAAAGATGAAACGGAAATGGTAAGAGACACAAATACAATGCTTTATTTAATTTTTAGTTGAGACTACGAAGTATCGCGCAAAGAGGTATTGCTGTATTTTATTTATATTATTTTGTAACATACTTTATGGAAGTAATATAAATAATCCGAATAATTACAGATATATGTTTGTTTCTCTTATCATTTTAGCAGATGCGTTCATTTACCCTTTTTTTCTATTCGATATCCTACTACTATTACCTATAAAGGCGAAAGTTTGTAATTTGTAAGTATGTATGTATGGATGTTTGTTACTCTTTCACGTAAAAACTACTGAATGGATTTGAATGAAATTTGGTACACAGAATCTATAGAGCCTGAAAAATAACATAGGCATACTTTTTACCGCGGGAAAACGTCATTCCGCGGGAAAATCCATTATAACGCGGGCAGCACCGCGGGGCACAGCTAGTATATCATAATTATAGTTCGTAAGTAGTAGACTCCAATAGTGCGTCGTAGCTGACACACACACACTTTTTTTTATTCTTATTCTTTCGTCGATTTACTGAAGTTTCACTTCTATCGTGTGTGAATCGCACACACACCTTTTTTTTTTAAGATGTTTAGGGGGCCTATGCGATGGACAACACAAACGCGACTCTACATATTCGTCATTTCCAAACAATATGGATTCTACACAACTGCAATTTAGTACATTAGTAATTCTACACAGTCTATATTATGACGCAATCGGAATTCATCCTATTCGCGATTCTACACAAAATGAGTTTACTCCATTCGTAATTCTGCATAGTCAATATACAATTCTTATAACATCTTAGAGTTATTTATGTACGGATGTGTCTTATTCCTTTTCTGCATAATAATTTAAAATGTTTTATTCAGTTATTAGACTAAACTCGTCTTTATTTATGCCAATCATCCTGCCCGTTCTATCCTACCGATATGGTCACTGAAACGGCTTCAAAAGCCCAAACTCTGTAGCCTTATAAATCTAAATTTTAAATTTAAGAAAACCCCCGATTCCAATGCTTTAATTTCCTTAAATGTAAAACAACATAATATTATGTAATGTGGACGCCATGCGTTTTCATTTGATACCCCACACTAGTATATTTGCAGATTTTCGGTTTTCCTTCCCCACTCTCACCCCCATAACTTTTAAACGGCACAACCGATTTTCATGAAACATGTCTAAGAACACTCGCGCCAGACTCACCTTTCATACAAAAAATTGAAATCGCTCCATCCGTTCGGGAGCTATGATGCCACAGACAGACAGACACGTCAAACTTATAACACCCCTCTTTTTTGGTCGGGGGTTAAAAAAATGGCAACAATGTAATAAAAGGTACTAAAATAATTAAAAAAAAAATAAAGAAATTATAATAAGCTATGGCAATTCAAAATATTGACTTGTGCGCAGTCTATAATGTAGACCACAGTGGTCCACTGAAATCTGTTTTTGTTTAAACGTTTTTTGTAACAATGAACTCTGACACACAACCTGTACAAGTTTCAGAGCGGCAGAACGACTGCAACTATTTAAAATCCTGCCATGAAAGTAATATTTTTCGGGAGTAGGAATGGCTGCTGGCGATTTAAGCACTCTCATCCCCTGAAAAAGGCTATAAATTATGCATCAAAATAAAGAATAATGTCTAAGGCATCGAATGAATGTAGATTAAATGCGGCAGTTAAGGTATTTAACCCTTAACTGGAGCACACAAATAATAGTACGAAAAGTGAAAAAAAAATATCATTTTTGTACGGTGTATTAAGACATGTAGTCCCCTGAAATATTAGAAAGAAAGAGAAAGAAAGAAAGAGAAACATTTATTGACACATCACAACACAAAATACAATAAAACAAAGAAAAACAACAAATATTTAACACATAATTTTGTGATGTGTCAATAGGCCCCGTCTCAGCATAATGCAACCCCACACTTAGAGCGCGGAGGTGCGCTGATTTTCAGACGAGACCTTGGAACACAAAACATCACGATTATTAATTAACATTTGAGGTATTCAAATCTTGCTATGGTTTATAATTTTTTTTTTTCTATTTCCCCTAGCATGACTAGAGGCCTGAGTTTCGTGGTTGTTCTTGTTTCTTATTTTTGTTATTTTATATACGTCTTCAATTTAAGTTTTATTTTAATTCCGTTTCTATGAATTTGCGGTATTATTCAAAATTTTTTTCATTTCTATCAATTTATCATAAATGGCCACGAGTCAAGTTATCATTATTACTTGATAGTGGACGCTTTTTGTTACTTATTTATATAACATACTAGGTTTACTATTTTACTACAGTACTTAATAAATTTTGTGCTTGTTTTTCTGTCTTCTAAAATTATATGTATTTCATCAATTTCCAATTTTTCTTCTATTTCGGTTTCTATATTTCTTCTCTCCATTTCGAATCTAGGGCATTCCATGATAAGGTGAAGTATAGTTTCTTCAACTTCTGGATCGCAGAGACATGATGGATTCTCCTTACACTTGAATCGGTGCAAGTATGAGGAGAATCCGCCATGTCCTGTAAATACTTGCACGACTATCGGGTTCAACTCTATTTTTTTAAGGGTCTTAAAGGCTCTTGTTGCATCGGGGAAGAAAACTCTGGTGACTTCGCCCTGCTTTGCGCTTTTGTATCGACAGTTCCATTCAACCATAGAGTTCCGCCTGATTTCGCGTTTTGCGAAAGAGATTGGGCAGCTGCTATATTTCGGCTTATATTTAAGCTGCAGTGCTGCGCACTTCGCCAATTCGTCGGCTCTCTCATTACCGTCCAACCCTGCGTGAGCTTTTACCCAGAATAAATTTAATATATTTTATTCTGGTTAGGTTGGGTTAGGTTTTTTTTTTTTTTCTATTTCCTCTAGCATGACTAGAGACCTGAGTTTCGTGGTTGTTCTTGTTTCTTATTTTTGTTATTTTATAAACGTCTTCAATTTAAGTTTTATTTTAATTCCGTTTCTATGAATTTGCGGTATTATTCAATTTTTTTTTCATTTCTATCAATTTATCATAAATGGCCACGAGTCAAGTAATCATTATTACTTGATAGTGGACGCTTTTTGTTACTTATTTATATAACATACTAGGTTTACTATTTTACTACAGTACTTAATAAATTTTGTGCTTGTTTTTCTGTCTTCTAAAATTAAATTATATTAAATTTCACTCCCGGCACGGGGAGGTAGTGACGAAAAATAACGATACGGGACTCTTACGAGGCCTCGTAATCGGAATGAGTACACTTTAAATATTTTAACGAGGAACAATTGGAGGGCAAGTCTGGTGCCAGCAGCCGCGGTAATTCCAGCTCCAATAGCGTATACTAAAATTGTTGCGGTTAAAAAGCTCGTAGTTGCATTTGTGCGCCGCGCTGTCGGTGCACCGCATCCGCGGTGATACTGACACGTTTGCGGAGCATATCGTCGGTGAGCGGGCGGTAAAACGCCCGTTCAATATCAAAATCCTATCGCGGTGCTCTTTATTGAGTGTCGAGATGGGCCGACAATTTTACTTTGAACAAATTAGAGTGCTCAAAGCGGGCTCAAAATGCTGCTTGAATATTTCGTGCATGGAATAATAGAATATGATCTCGGTTCTATTTTGTTGGTTTTCAGAACTCCGAGGTAATGATTAATAGGGATAACTGGGGGCATTCGTATTGCGACGTTAGAGGTGAAATTCTTGGATCGTCGCAAGACGAACATCAGCGAAAGCATTTGCCAAAGGTGTTTTCATCAATCAAGAACGAAAGTTAGAGGTTCGAAGGCGATTAGATACCGCCCTAGTTCTAACCGTAAATATGTCATCTAGCGATCCGCCGACGTTACTACAATGGCTCGGCGGGCAGCTTCCGGGAAACCAAAGATTTTGGACTCCGGGGGGAGTATGGTTGCAAAGCTGAAACTTAAAGGAATTGACGGAAGGGCACCACCAGGAGTGGAGCCTGCGGCTTAATTTGACTCAACACGGGAAATCTCACCAGGCCCGGACACCGGAAGGATTGACAGATTAACAGCTCTTTCTTGATTCGGTGGGTGGTGGTGCATGGCCGTTCTTAGTTGGTGGAGCGATTTGTCTGGTTAATTCCGGTCACGAACGAGACTCTAGCCTGCTAAATAGGCGTCGTCATTTCGGTGTGCATGGCTTCGGTCACGCAACTCACTGGCGACGTATTAAAATTCTTCTTAGAGGGACCGGCGGTTTCGAGCCGCACGAGATTGAGCAATAACAGGTCTGTGATGCCCTTAGATGTCCTGGGCCGCACGCGCGCTACACTGAAGGAATCAACATGTTCTCCCTGGCCTAAAGGCCCGGGCAACCCGTTGAAACTCCTTCGTGCTGGGGATTGGGGTTTGCAATTATCCCCCATAAACGAGGAATTCCTAGTAAGCGCGAGTCATAAGCTCGCGTTGATTACGTCCCTGCCCTTTGTACACACCGCCCGTCGCTACTACCGATTGAATGATTTAGTGAGGTCTTCGGACCGACACGCGGTGGCTTCACGGCCGTTGGCGTCGTTGGGAAGTTGACCAAACTTGATCATTTAGAGGAAGTAAAAGTCGTAACAAGGTTTCCGTAGGGGAACCTGCGGAAGGATCATTAACGTGTGTGTACGGCTTGTGTTTTTCTTTTCACACTCTGTAAAAGGGGATGAAAGAGGCGCGGCTGAATACACTTGATCACAACCATCCGAAGTTATACTTCACAATCAAAACAAAGAGCGGAGTGCTCGCGCGAGCGCGCGAGCGCGAAGCTCGCGTCACGCCTACGCGTCAGAGGAACTAGGACGGGTGAAAAATCCGCACCTCGAGTTTCAGACGCGTTACGGGCGTGCTCGTTAACTAAATAACAATCTCAGAACGGTTTAGAGTGTGAGTCGCGCGCGCCGAGCGGCGCGCACGCTCTCGTTCTAAGAATATTTTTTTATTTAATTAATCAAAAATGTACCATACACCACAATAAACCATTACCCTGGACGGTGGATCACTTGGCTCGCGGGTCGATGAAGAACGCAGTTAACTGCGCGTCATAGTGTGAACTGCAGGACACATTTGAACATCGACATTTCGAACGCACATTGCGGTCCGTGGATACACATCCAGGACCACTCCTGTCTGAGGGCCGGCTGCATAAATACACAAATCACATTGCGCGAATATAATTTATTATACGAGCGCATATGAGGGTTCTCCGCGTGCGTGCGTGTTAGCGCGCGCGCGCGGGGTCCTTTTAAACATAATAATAACGTTGAGAATTCACACGATTCGTGCGTGATGGGTGCGCCCGAGCGTCGCGTCGTCGTCGTTCAGAATTATGCAACAAAACGATGTGTGATTATACTATCGCGCTGAGCGTTTGTTTGTTTATGATTGCTGAACGTCAAGGCGGCGGCGTGAGCGGGCGCGCTTTTAGCGGCACTTATCGCTCATGTGTGACTGCTCTAACAGCCGAAGGGTCTCCAGTAGGCGGACTCGACGTCCGAAGGGCGTGACGGGGTGTTTCTCTGTACATAGCAATGTGTATGTGTGATACACGTCGTTGCGTCGTAACGGATATCGCGTCTGCCTCCCCTTTTTATACGTTGGCCTCAGATCAGGGAGGATTACCCGCCGAATTTAAGCATATTAGTAAGCGGAGGAAAAGAAACTAACTAGGATTTCCTTAGTAGCGGCGAGCGAACAGGAATAAGCCCAGCACTGAATCCCGACGTTGTAACGGCGTCGGGAGATGTGGTGTTCGGGAGGTTCCGCTTTCTCGTCGTAGTCCACTCCTGTCCAAGTTCGTCTTGAACGGGGCCCATTTCCCATAGAGGGTGCCAGGCCCGTAGCGACGGAGGACTGCGGCGAGAGGGACACTCCTCAGAGTCGGGTTGCTTGAGAGTGCAGCCCTAAGTGGGTGGTAAACTCCATCTAAGGCTAAATATTACCGCGAGACCGATAGCGAACAAGTACCGTGAGGGAAAGTTGAAAAGAACTTTGAAGAGAGAGTTCAACAGTACGTGAAACCGCTCAGGGGTAAACCTGCGAAACTCGAATGAACGAACGGGGAGATTCATCGTTATTCCGTGGCGTGACTGCACGCGCTCGATGTCGTCGGCTTCGGCCGTGCGGCACGGCGTTGGCGGTTCTACGTTCGCGGACGGCGTGCACTTCTCCCTTAGTAATACATCGCGACCCGTTCGATGTCGGTCTAAGCGCCGTTCGGGAGTCGTAATTGTCCCTTCGGGGCGCAGTTGCGACCGTGACGGTTGCCGACCGGCCGTCGGACGGTATTTTCAACGGATCGCGTACGCGTTTATGCGCGTCCGGCCCGACGCAAGGCTACGTCGTCACCCCCGTCCTGCCTAAGTGCGGGCGGGGGTGCGGCGCGCCTGTTGTCGCAGCCGTGCTGTCTCGGACTGTGCGCGTCCCTTGTCTGCGATGATTCAGTTTCGGGCACTCGCAGGACCCGTCTTGAAACACGGACCAAGGAGTCTATCATGTGTGCGAGTCATTGAGTAAAATGTCTAAACTGAAAGGCGCAACGAAAGTGAAGGTGGACGCTTGCCGTCCGCTCAGGGAGGATGGTGCGCCGATCTCGGTCGGCCTCTCGCACTCCCGAGGCGTCTCGTTTCCAATCTGAGATTGCAGGCGCGCTCTGAGCACAGATGCTGGGACCCGAAAGATGGTGAACTATGCCTGGTCAGGTCGAAGTCAGGGGAAACCCTGATGGAGGACCGTAGCGATTCTGACGTGCAAATCGATCGTCGGAACTGGGTATAGGGGCGAAAGACTAATCGAACCATCTAGTAGCTGGTTCCGTCCGAAGTTTCCCTCAGGATAGCTGGCGTCGATTTGAACAGTCTCATCCGGTAAAGCGAATGATTAGAGGCATTGGGGTCGAAACGACTTCAACCTATTCTCAAACTTTAAATGGGTGAGAACTCCGGCTTACTCGAATGATGAAGCCGGAGATCTGATGACGGTGCCAAGTGGGCCAATTTTGGTAAGCAGAACTGGCGCTGTGGGATGAACCAAACGTAGTGTTAAGGCGCCCAAAAAACGCTCATGGGACACCATGAAAGGCGTTGGTCGCTCATGACAGCAGGACGGTGGCCATGGAAGTCGGAATCCGCTAAGGAGTGTGCAACGACTCACCTGCCGAAGCAACCAGCCCTGAAAATGGATGGCGCTGAAGCGTTTTGCCTATACACTACCGTTACCGGCATGTGCGATATTATAATTTAATTATATATCATTAAGCCGTAACGAGTAGGACGTGCGCGGCGGTGAGCGCAGAAGGGTCTGGGCGTGTGCCCGCCTGGAGCCGCCGTCGGTGCAGATCTTGGTGGTAGTAGCAAATACTCCAGCGAGGCCCTGGAGGACTGACGTGGAGAAGGGTTTCGCGTGAACAGTAGTTGCTCGCGAGTCAGTCGATCCTAAGCTCAAGGAGAAATCTTATGTCGATGCGGCGTGTTTTTTACATTTAACACGTGTGATAAATAACGCCCTTTGAGCGAAAGGGAATCCGGTTCCTATTCCGGAACCCGGCAGCGGAACCGTTTCAATAATCGTTCACTCGTTTAACCGCGAGAGTTCGACGGGGTAACCCAAAGTGGCCTGAAGACGCCGCCGAGAGGTTCGGGAAGAGTTTTCTTTTCTGCCTGAGCGTTCGAGTTCCATGGAATCCTATAGAAGGGAGATATGGTTCGGAACGCGAAGAGCACCGCATTTGCGGCGGTGTCCGGATACTCTCTGCGGACCTTGAAAATTCAGGTGAGGGATGTACGTGGAGATGTCGCGCCGGTTCGTACCCATATCCGCAGCAGGTCTCCAAGGTGAAGAGCCTCTAGTCGATAGAATAATGTAGGTAAGGGAAGTCGGCAAATTGGATCCGTAACTTCGGAACAAGGATTGGCTCTGAGGACCGGGGTGTGTCGGGTTTGGGAGGGAAGCGGATGCGGCCGGTGCCGGGCCTGGTCGATGCCTCCTCTCGGGGGGGCTGAATCCGGACTCGTGCTCCGGCCTTCCGCGGATCTCCCTGGCCATGGGGCCGTATCGGTTTCGATCGGTGCGTGCCTTTACGACCGCCGTTCAACGGTCAACTCAGAACTGGCACGGACAAGGGGAATCCGACTGTCTAATTAAAACAAAGCATTGCGATGGCCCTCGCGGGTGTTGACGCAATGTGATTTCTGCCCAGTGCTCTGAATGTCAACGTGAAGAAATTCAAGCAAGCGCGGGTAAACGGCGGGAGTAACTATGACTCTCTTAAAAAAAAAGCGTTTGATAAGGTGTCTCACGATGCCCTAATCTTTCTGCTGAGGAGAAGGGGACTGCCGGAGCAATTCTGCGACTATGTAGCTCGACTTTACGCCACGGCTTCGACCACCTTAGCCGTACTTGGTAATACGAGTGAACCTGTTAAAGTCGGTCGGGGAGTGCGTCAAGGAGATCCGCTGTCCCCATTGTTGTTTAATTTGGCGATGGATCTTGTACTTAAAAACCTACCAAAAGACGTCGGCTACAGGCTAGAAGGAGAACGTGTCTCGGCCCTAGCTTATGCTGATGATCTTGTCCTGGTAACAGGATCTAAAGTGGGTATGCAGTGCTCGATCAACGCGGTCAGCGACTATGGTCAGATGATGGGTCTCAAACTCAACATTTCTAAATGTGCCGTTCTCTCAATGGTGCCCGACGGGAAGCGCAAGAAGGTGCATTACCTATCTGAACGGGCCTTTAAGCTCGGGAAGAGATGGTTGAAACAAGTCTCTTGTGTTGAACGTTGGCGCTATCTGGGTATAGATTTCAAGGCCGCGGGGTCTGTCATGATAGAGCAAGACGTCAAACGCGCTCTGGATAACATCACAAGAGCACCCCTTAAGCCCCAGCAGCGTCTGGAGATCTTAAGGGGATGAAGGGAGGTATGGTTTCAGGTTGTAATTGAAACGACTACATCTGACTGCTGTTGATTTATTACTAATGAATATATCTTATCTAGCTTAGGACATAGTTACATACTACACCTCACCTCAGGGGTGAATAGAAAAAAAAATGTTTATATATTAACACATTTTTTTTTATACAACTAAAGGTTTAGTTCTATTTTTATGGATAACATAATCTTTATTATTTTTACTTATTTTAACATTAACTCCTAAATCTTCGATGACAACAAATGGGCCTTCCCACAGTGTGTCTAATTTACTTGCTATTTCATTCTTAATTAATAAAAATTGTCCTTTTACATACGTTACATTGTTTATATTTTTATCATATGTATTTTTACGATTATATTTGCTTAAAATTAAATTTTTACGTGCATCTTGATGTGCTACTTGTAACCTATATTTTAAAATTAATGGATAGTCTTCAGGGTTATACAAAGGTTCAATATAACTACTTACTCTACAAGGTATCATACTAGGTTTACCAAAAACTAATTCGAAAGGTGTGTATTTAGTCTCTGTATGAACTGTGTTATTGAAATTATAACACCAGAATGGTAACCAATAACTCCATGTATCTTTTTGACCGTCGCACATTATTCGTAAAAATGCTCCTAGATTTTTATGTGAATTTTCTAATGCACCTATTGTTTGATGATGGTACGAAGTCGATGTTCGTTTTTCTATTTCTAGTAATTTACATACCTGCTCCATCACTGCCGATACGAACTCTGTTCCACGATCTGTAATTATGACCTTAGGTATACCAAATCTTAAAATAAAATTATTAACTAAAGCTTTAGCTATACTTACTGTTTCCTTATTATTTAATGGATACGCTTCTACAAACTTACTTAAACCACATTGTAGTGTTAAAATATAACGTTTATCTTCAATATCTCTATCTAAAGGACCAACGATATCCATATAGATATTCTCGAAAGCATACGAAGGTGTTGTCGTTATCTCCATTAGGCGTCTTGACATATTTACAATGCTTCATTTTTTGGCATTTAATGCATTTGCTCACATACTTTATTACGTCTTTGTCTAAGCCTGGCCAGTAAAATCTTCGTTTTATGTTATTTATCATTCTTCGTACACCTGCATGACCTGCAGTAGGTAGCAAATGAAAATCGTGTAAAATGTAATTCTTTTCGTCTTCTTTCTCTATTCTTTTCACGTCTTTTAATACATAAATTCTTGGACCTGTCCAATCTTTTCTTTCTTTTATTTCTTTTAATAAGTCTTCTATAAAACTTTCATATTTCTTAATTTTTACTATGCATAGTTCATTTATATTTATTTCTTTGCAAAATTCTCCTAATTTAGTCACAAATTCGTCTCGCGTAAATTGTGCTCTAAAACTAAGATCAATATACAAAACTTTTCTACTCTCACAATAAATTAAACTTTCTTTTTCCTTATTTATTCCATTTCCTTTTCTTAATTTATTTAATTCTTCTTCTTCGATAAAAGTCAATTCCACAGAATCACTAGGCTTTTTTAGAATGTCTACAACTTGTGGTTGATCAGGCCACTTGTCGTTTTCTTTGCTAAAAATTGCTTGATTCGAATCTTGGTTAATTTTCCTTGTCTGTGCTCTTGTCATTACAGAAATGATTTCCTCATTCATCTGTTTTAATACATCTGATGTTAAATTAATCCTAGAAAGTGCATCTGCGACACTATTCTCTTTTCCTTTCACGTATATTATTTTAAAATTATACTCTTCTAGTGCAAGTCGAAATTTTAAAAGTCTACTAGAGGGGTCTTTCATCAAAAATAAATAAATTAAGGGTCTGTGATCCGTCATTATGGTGAATGTTTTTCCATAAACGTAAGGTCTAAAATATTTAACAGCCCACACAATAGCTACTAGTTCTTTTTGAATAGTTGGATAGTTCAATTCTCCTTTATTAAGTGGTCTACTAGCATATGCAACTGGTTTCATATTTTTATTGCACAAAACTGCACCAATAGCGGTACCTGATGCATCCGTTTGTATTACAAACTCATTATTTTTAGAAAAATCTGGAAAATCTAAAATAGGTGGAGTGCTCAGGGCACTTTTCAATTTTTCAAAAGCTCTTTGACTTTGAGGTGTCCAAACGAATGGTTCATATTTTCTTGTTAATTTATTAAGTGGTTGAGTTATTTCTGCAAAGTTTTTAATGAATTTTCTGTAATAGTTGCAGAATGCTACAAATCTCTTTACCTCATCTGTATTTCTTGGTGTCGGATAGTTACGTAATACTTCTACTTTAGCTGGATCTGGTAATACTCCGTTATTTGATACTATATGACCTAAATATAAAATTTCTTTTTTCAAAAAGTTACATTTTTCGGGATTTAATTTCAAATTTACTTTTCTTAATTGGACTAGTACATCATTTAAGTTTTTATTGTGTATTTCTAAATTTCTGCCAAAAACTACTAAGTCATCTAGATAAATAAAACATTTATCAAAAGTTAATCCTGACATCGCTACTGACATGACTCTAGAGAAAGCACTCGGGCTTGTCTTCAATCCCATTGGTAGTCTCTTCATTTGGAACTGTCCCGTATTTCTAGAAAAAGCACGTGTACTCTCTACTTTGTTTATCTAAACGAACCTGATAATATCCTTGATTAAGATCTAAATGTGTAAAATAGACTGAACCTGACAATGAGTCTAAAATTTCCGTGATGTTAGGTAATGGAAATTTATCATCTACTATACAATCATTTAGTTTTCTATAGTCAACTACTAATCGCCATTTCTTGTTATTATTTTCGCTTTTCTTTGGTACTAATAATACTGGACTTGACCATTCACATTTCGCTTCTTCAATTATATCGCTTTTTAACATTTTCTTTACCTGTTCGTTTACTTCATTTCTCAAAGCATGTGGCAATCTATACTGTTTAATATAAACTGGACTAATATTTGGTTTTAAAGTTATTGACTGTTCATAAATATCTGTTGTTGACAACTTGTCACCTGGTAAAAAGAAAACATCAGAATATTTAGCACATAATGCTTGAATGGATTTCCGTTCTTCCATGTTAAGATGATCTAATTTTAATGTTCGAAGTAAAGTATTCGCTCTGTCTAAACCATTCGAAGTTTGGTCAAAATTGCATAAATCATAATCTTTTAATAAAAATAATTCTGGTTGAAACATTGGTAATGTTACGTCATATTCGCTTGTATTCAAAATTTTTACAGGTAATCTGTTGTTTCGTACCTTGCCTATACTTCCTGCTAAAAAAATATTTTCCGTTAATTGCTGGTTTTGAACAATGCAATCATCTTTCAAATCAGTATTCAAAAGTATATAATGAATAGATTCACTTCGTGCTGGAATGTGTAACACTTCGTCCGAGTAATTGATAGTGTCAGACAATTTCAAAGAATATTCCATTCCATATTTAGAAAGTGTAATGATGTTTGTCTTGAAATTGATATTAGATGCATAGCGACACAAAAAATCTAATCCTAATATTCCATCTGCCTTTAAAGGTATGTTATCGAAAATATGAAGCTTGATATCAAATTCGACTCGATGTTTATCTTCTAGATGCAACAAACTAAGATGAATAAAACCGGTTGACGTTATTTGACCTGCTATGCCATTTACAGATGTCTCTTCTCTTATTATGGCACTGTTACTAGGTAATGAGTTGCTTTTTATTACAGATAATGTTGCTCCTGTATCCAATAGCCAAAAGTACTTTCTGTTACCTATGTAAAAAGATAGAAATTTCGCTTTACCGTAAAAAGCTAAGATGTTATGCTTAAAATCGAAAAAACTGCATGTTATTTCCTTCAGACTTTTGTTCCGTCTTTACCGAATCATTATTTATCGGTTGCTCCGTACATAACACACGATGGTTGTTACCTCTACCACGCGTCTCATAACTCGATCGGTTCTCATTCGGACCTTGGTAACCTTGTGTACGCTGATTATTGTAGCGATAATAAGAACCTCTATTATAACCACGATTATGATACTGTGGTCGGGGTAGGCCGCGAGAATTGGCATAATTAGTCCTGTTGTTATGGTAACTCCCTCGGCTGAAATTATTACCTCTGTAGTTCGAGTTCACGTTCGAGTTCGAGTTCCCACGGTAACTTCTCGATACATTCCTGAAATTATTATTATAATGTGACTTACCTCTTCCTCTCGAAAAATGCATGATGTTTTCGTCACCTTTTGGAGTATATTCTGCTGACAACTCCTCATCTTTAGCTCCTTGGATGGCATCCTTCAAGTTCTCGTAGTTACGCGCCGCTATAATCGTGCTAAGCCTGTTGTCGCGTAAACCTCCTGAAAATCTGTTAATGGCCAACTTCTCGTTTAATGGTTGCAGAACGGCATAGTTATCAGAATTACCATCTGCTTGCGAAATTGTAAGATTAGTAAATAACTTCTCGATCTCTGTCGCGTACTGGTCGATTGTTCGCCAGCCTTGCTTTGCTGTTAGTAATCGAGATTGTATAGCCGCAAATGACTGTTTAGGTAATAATTTGTTTCGCAAATCTGTGATAAGATCGTATATGCTTGAATATTCCCTAGATACTCGCAATTTTGCATTCTCAGACAATCTACTTTTCACTACGAATTTTATTAGTAACTGTTTTCCTGTCTCGGATAGCATTTCCGAATACATTTCCACGGAGTCAATGATACTTTTGGTGTTACTTCCACTATTGTTCATTACAGGGATTAAGCTACACGCCGTTTTTAGATCGAACTCCATGATTGGTTCTGAATTTGATCTAGTTTTACTCGTCTTACAATAGCTTTTTTCAGAACAAAGTTCTGTTATTTTTATATAACACTCATTAATTTCATCTTTCCTCTCACGCAATAATGTTACATAATTTATATCTAAATGTTTTTTCTTACTTAATGTTTCTAGTAGTATTTTACTTTTCTCATAAAGATTTTCTGTTTCTCCTGTTTCAACTTATTTGTTATTACATTGCCTTGAAATCTAGATTTACCTTTTTTAATTAAATATTTCTTTATTTCAATTAATTCATAAAGGCACTTTAATAATTCTTCCATTTAGTTTTATACACAATTTTAATAAGTTTTTCAAATTACATACCATTCTCGAGTTAGAGATCTCGAATCTCATTACGGTAGTAGGGCACTTCGATGTTTACGAAACTCTCGGCACTCTCCGTATAAGGGCATGAACACTACACTATTCTTAGAGTACTTATCCTTACTGTTCGTAAAACACTGACTTCAATTTATTGTTATTATTGTATAATGTCATATTAGTTATCGATGCATTCACCAAAACTCACTTATCCGCACTTTTCTTTATATCCGAGTAAGTTTTTTTTTTTTTTTTAAAACACAATAGTCATTTCCGCAAAAAAAAATAATAACACTTACACTTTTACTTAACCGCACTATAACACTTTTTTTTTTTTTTACTCATGCTGTCGTAACGCCGCCGGCCGCATCTCTCTGGACTTCTGTCTCCCGGCGCCTGAACCAACTGTTACTCCTTCTCAAGCTGTGCTCGATAATCTCCCGCTGGATCCACCGTTGGTGACTTTTTTTGTACGTACGTGTGCGTAGAGCAAAAACAAAACCATGATTACGCAGATGATC